>CAJPEX010005135.1:0-17768 GCA_905338405.1 Notodromas monacha | reverse complement strand
CAACGGGAGGGAATTTGAAAGTCGGAAATGACAAGTTAGATTAGATTTGTTGGCTGGTGCCAAGGTTTTCAAAGATTTGAAATATATGAAAAGCATCAATCGGCCTCTATGAGGCCAGGTCCTTCTTAGTGAAGGCCCTGAAAAGCTTGGGGATTTATTAGAACCCAAGGGAGTGAGCAACAATGGAAACAGCAAGGGAGGCAGATAGATGTAAAGGATACAGAACACAGTTTTCTCAGACAAAAAAAAAAAAAAAAATGACCTGGGCTCCTGTTCCTGGCAAACAATCCATAAGACCACAGACAGACTTCCTACAGAAGCAGGGATTTTCCTAAAGCACTAGACAAGCGGTGTCCGTATTATGGTTTCCTACCAGCTTATTTCCCACTATGGTCAGTACAGGGATTAACCTGGTTGGACCATTGCAGAAGAAAGGGGATTTGGTCACCAGCCTTGGGAATGTGCACCAGGCGCCATGGCGTAAGACCCCTCAAATCACACAGGAAGTAAAAGGATGTATTTGAAAAGAGGGACCATGATTGTTCTCCAAGTCTCAGGTATTCAGTAAAAGGAATACTAAATACCCTCTCATCAAAAGTATCTGCTGTACACAGAGATTGTTGCTGGTTCCTTCTTATGCTGAATCTTTGTCTCTTTTAAATGATTTTCTGCTCTGCTCACAATTGAATTTGCTTTGTTTTGTACTTCATTTCTGTTCTTCCCTGAGTATTCCTGGTTTTCTTCAGATTCTTATTTTAAGCATTCCAAATTAAGAAGTCTCAAGCAAAAGACCTCAAACCCTCAAAGCTGATTGGTGAATTCTGAAAATCTTGTGTTCTATATTGCAAATACTGTATTTACTTCAGTACCACATGCCCTCAAGTATGGCGCACACCCCCATTTTTCCAACAGAATTTTTTTTTTTTCAAAAACCTATAACCATGTAAGATGCGCACCCCAATTTTTGTTGTTGCTGAAAATCAAAAATGTGATGCAGTATATTTTTAAAATTCATTTTTCCTCATTAATATTTTGTCTTTCGGTCTTTTGCCATCTACAGCGCATTTAAAAGGCATTTGCAATATAGATGAATATTCCCCCTTCCTTTACTTCCAGTAGCATCTTCAAGGGTGAAAAAAAAATATTCTGTTGAAAAAAAATGTTCCCTTGACAATGATACCTATACAAATTATTGTAAGGATCAACCCAAATATAAATTCTTGGCATCAAATGGGTATCAATATTTTGTATTTTTAAAGTAATCAAGCTTTTTAATGTCAATTTTAAAAAGATATATCCTCAAAAACAATCAGATTCATATGCTAACCTTTCTTCATATGCAGGGTAAGCATATAATCTTTTATTTACGTGTAATTGGCATCTAGTTCTTCTACATATGTAATTGAATCTGTTTATCATGTTGAGTCACATCTTAAAATTGTAGCAGAACTTCTCCAAATCAAACAATTTGAATATACATTATTTCATTGAAAATAAACCCTTCATCATGACACTTACAATTTACAAAGAGGATCGCTTTGTACATTGATTCTTATTGCATGACATGAGATGGAATTTTGTATTTTGAAAATAATTGAAAGCGGAGTGTCTTTTAGAAACATGCAACACGGAATCAACCATCAAGAACTTTCTGCTTCATTTTGACTTTAGCTTGAAAAGAAGGATAACTTATTCGATGGAATTTAGTTACTGCATTAAACAAATTTGTGATTCTAAAATTTGTTTTCATATAAGACTCCAAAATTATCGACAGAATTGCGATTTTGATTGTATTGGTTTTACTCGAATCACAAGTAAAATTGCAAGTAATGGAAAAAATTAATGCCCCAACAAAATCGCAAGTTCACCTCAGAAATTTGTTTATGCCCAATCAAAATCGCAAGCATTGTGATTTCTATTTTGCTCATGATTGCGGTTAATTGAGTCACAATTAACAACCCTGTTTGTGACTGGAATGTCGGCAGTTTGCAAAGAAATCAAGGCCTTTTCGCCGTGAGCTTCAAATTTTGAAACCCCGTTTCACGATAACTTTGGGGCTAATTTTTATTTATATTTTGTGTGCACGGGTAAAGTGAAAATTAGACAATTTGTAAAAAAATGTGTGGCTTTGATAAATGGAGAAATTTTAAAAGGTTTTCTGAAGGAAATGGGTGGGGTATGAATTATTTCCAGCTATATATTTTTCAAGGGTTGTAGGCCTGTCACTCTTCCAGTTTTCCAGGAACTTGGAACGGATTTTGGGCAAAATTGAAAGAAATTGTAAAAGGATTGGGGGAAAAGTTCCCTTTATGCAGGAGTCGTTTCGTATTACTTTAAGAGTATATTCCAACATTTACAAAGGAAGCACTCACTCTGTGTCACCCACTGACCGGAACAAAGGATGTTCGGGTTCAGTTCCAGTATATCCCTCGAACTAAAGTCCATGTCAGGGCCGAACCCCATAAATTGTCCCCCTTCAAAATTGTGTAAATTTTCTTCGAATATGCCACATAATTTTTTTTTAAGCCGGAAACATGAAAGTGGTATTTGTGATGAACAATTAATAAGGGATGGCTTTTGTGAAACAGCTTACAGATACATCGCATGTCAATTTGTGACACACGGTATGTTGATTTTGACTGCACAAATGGACAAAACGAGATGAAAACAAAACAAATGCATGAGACCTCTCCATTCACAGTGAGGATGCATGTAGCTCTTTAAAAAAAAAGGAATAAGAGATTCAGGTGAAGTAATGTTGAACATTTTTCTCAGAATTGAAAGCATTCTCTCGAGAATTAATGGGTCCCAGCTCTTTCTTCGAAATTCCTAAACTTCTTCACTCTGCACCACAAGGATCAGAAAACATCGAATAAGTGACATAACCTTGGGCAACCAGCCATTTCCCTCATTGAATTCTTTAGCGCCCTGTTTTGCCAATCGGATTCGATTTCAAGGCCTTCCGTTTCTTGCGAAAAATCTGCGAGACACTCGGGGGTTTCCCCTCCAAGGACTAAGGCATAAAAACGGGTGCGGTTATATTTCCAAGGCTTCAGTCAGCACAAATTATTCCTCCCAGAAAGTCAGACCCTGGAGATGGAAAAAAATTCAATCATGAGAATGTTCATTGGATTCTTCGCTTTTGGGCTGACTTTTATTTCGTGTTTGTGTGACCCATTGGAAAGTGCCAATAAAAGTGACTCAATTGTTTTGGAGCATGGAATCAAAATCCACAATGGAACGAATGTGAATAAACATCATGTTCTATTCAAAGATGGTAAGTTATTTTTGATAACTTCCATATGGGTTCCCAGAATTTTTTTTATCCCTGTGTGTAGTAAAATAGTTTCTGAATTATCAGCTGTCCGCTTAATTTATGCAGAAGCCCCTACAAAATTGTCGAAGTCTGATCGCATCGAACGACGCAAAAATCGGCATTTTCTCAATCACAATTGCGAAAACTTGAGGGGTTCTCCTATGGGTCATCTTCGACACCATCATATGGCGGGGAATGCAGATTTAATTGGAAATCAGGGGTTCCCAGGTCAGCCAAATCTCCGGCCACTTCATCATTTATTAATGGATGAGCAATTGCGCAAAATGCTTCTGAAAGAGCAATTGAATCAGCGACTTGACGAACAGAAGTTGATGCAGAAGAAAATGGGGATTGATGACTCGGGTAAGGAAATGAAATAAAATTACTTTGTCTTTTAAGAAGAATATTTTTGGAATAAACTGTAGGGATTCTGAATCCATGAAACCCAGCGTATAGTAAACTCCGAAATTGTTTGCCCTTTTGAAAATGGCGAACATAAATGTGCAATTGAGCGTATAGTTTATACAGATAATCGTGCCAAAATGTCAAGCTCACCTAAGCTTGACATAATTTTACATTTATTCCTGCCGACTTCAACATCACGGCTATGAACATATGAAGTTTATTACACTTTAAAAAATTAAAATAATCTTTTTCGTGTTTGTGTGACCCATTGGAAAGTGCCAATAAAAGTGACTCAATTGTTTTGGAGCATGGAATCAAAATCCACAATGGAACGAATGTGAATAAACATCATGTTCTATTCAAAGATGGTAAGTTCTTTTTGATAACTTCCATATGGGTTCCCAGAATTTTGTATCCTTGTTTAGTAGAATAGTTTCTGAATTATCCTGTCCGCTTAATTTATACAGAAGCCCCTACAAAATTGTCGAAGTCTGATCGCATCGAACGACGCAAAAATCGGCATTTTCTCAATCACAATTGCGAAAACTTGAGGGATTCTCCCATGGGTCATCTTCGACACCATCATATGGCGGGGAACGCAGATTTAGTTGGAAACCAGGGGTTCCCAGGTCAGCCAAATCTCCGGCCACTTCATCATTTATTAATGGATGAGCAATTGCGCAAAATGCTTCTGAAAGAGCAATTGAATCAGCGACTTGACGAACAAAAGTCGATGCAGAAGAAAATGGGGATTGATGACTCGGGTAAGGAAATGAAAAAAAATTACTTTGTCTTTTAAGAAAACAGTTTTTCGATTAAACTGTGGGGATTCTGAATCCATGAAACCCAGCGTATAGTAAACTCCGAAATTATTTGCCCTTTTGAAAATGGCGAACAAAAATGTGCAATTGAACGTAGTTTATGCAGATAATCGTGCCAAAATGTCAAGCTCACCTAAGCTTGACATAATTTTACATTTATTCCTGCCGACTTCAACATCACGGCTATGAACATATGAAGTTTATTACACTTTAAAAAATTAAAATAATCTATGCGAAATA
Source organism: Notodromas monacha (assembly GCA_905338405.1). Taxonomy (NCBI): domain Eukaryota; kingdom Metazoa; phylum Arthropoda; class Ostracoda; order Podocopida; family Cyprididae; genus Notodromas; species Notodromas monacha. The sequence goes on along the minus strand of CAJPEX010005135.1, from coordinate 12,986 downwards.
TGTTTTAAAAAATGTGCATCATTTCATGAATCCTGAGAGTGTGCGCAGTTTAATTCTCCCACAATCCAAAAAATAATCTTTTGAAACTGCACTTGGTCCTTTTTGCGTGTTTTTTTTTTACTTTCTTTACTCAACTGCTTCAACTATTTCACCTACAGTGCTTCTTGTTCTTTGTTTTTCTGGCTTTGCCTTTGGCATCGAGTGCCGTCGTAAAAACTCGAAGTCTTGTTAATCATTTTTAAACTTATTGATGTACAGTGTTTTTAAATATCTATGCGAAATATGTTTTAAAAAATGTGCATCATTTCATGAATTCTGAGAGTGTGCGCAGTTTAATTCTCTAATAATCCGAAAAATAATCTCTTGAAACTGCGTTTGGTCCTTTCTTAGTTTTCTTTTCACTTTCATTGCTAAACAGCTTCCACTATTTTACCTACAGTGCTTCTTGTTCTTTGTTTTTCTGGGGTTGCCTTTGGCATCGAGTGCCGTCGTAAAAACTTGAACTCTTGTTAATCATTTTTAAACTTATTGACGTACAGTGTTTTCAATTTTTGTACTGTATTCAGATCAGCTGCCTGTTGGAAGCGCACAATCGGAGAAAATATTGCCTGCACCGAAAGCAGTCAGTGACGAGAATCTGAAAGGTCAAACCAACTCAACAGCTTCATCTGCTGAAGAGTCGTTATCTGACCTCCGAAAATCAATCTTCGGTTAGAGAAAAATGGATTTTAGAAATTGAACGACTAATTCATTCTACGCCCGCTACAATTTTAGAAACCAAAACTCCTCCAGTTGACATGGATGTCGTGCTGTTTAAACTCAAAAAGGGGAACTTGTCCAAAATTTCGTCCAAGATCAAGTTATCGGGTATAGGAGCAGTCGGNCTTTACTCAACTGCTTCAACTATTTCACCTACAGTGCTTCTTGTTCTTTGTTTTTCTGGCTTTGCCTTTGGCATCGAGTGCCGTCGTAAAAACTCGAAGTCTTGTTAATCATTTTTAAACTTATTGATGTACAGTGTTTTTAAATATCTATGCGAAATATGTTTTAAAAAATGTGCATCATTTCATGAATTCTGAGAGTGTGCGCAGTTTAATTCTCTAATAATCCGAAAAATAATCTCTTGAAACTGCGTTTGGTCCTTTCTTAGTTTTCTTTTCACTTTCATTGCTAAACAGCTTCCACTATTTTACCTACAGTGCTTCTTGTTCTTTGTTTTTCTGGGGTTGCCTTTGGCATCGAGTGCCGTCGTAAAAACTTGAACTCTTGTTAATCATTTTTAAACTTATTGACGTACAGTGTTTTCAATTTTTGTACTGTATTCAGATCAGCTGCCTGTTGGAAGCGCACAATCGGAGAAAATATTGCCTGCACCGAAAGCAGTCAGTGACGAGAATCTGAAAGGTCAAACCAACTCAACAGCTTCATCTGCTGAAGAGTCGTTATCTGACCTCCGAAAATCAATCTTCGGTTAGAGAAAAATGGATTTTAGAAATTGAACGACTAATTCATTCTACGCCCGCTACAATTTTAGAAACCAAAACTCCTCCAGTTGACATGGATGTCGTGCTGTTTAAACTCAAAAAGGGGAACTTGTCCAAAATTTCGTCCAAGATCAAGTTATCGGGTATAGGAGCAGTCGGAAGTCTTCCTGTTCGCCCAGAAAGCACTGGGCTAATTGAAAATTCCACCAACTCTGAAGCTGGACCGAAATCGATCAATGAAATTCTGGCAGATTTGAAAGAAAAGCGAAATAACGCTGACGGGTCGTCGTCAAGTAATAATCCGACACTTTCCGACGCCCCCTCTGAATCCCGGAAGTCGGAAGTGATCGTCACGCCGGAAGGTGTCACGGTCGACGGGAATTCGACGATTTCGAACTCCAATACAAGTTCGGTTCGTGAAGAAAAACATGCCGAAGTTCCTCACACCAAGGTTGGAAATATTCTTTTATTCTTTCTAGATAAAACAATGCATGAAATTAAAACACAAATTTAGGCAACTTTTCTGCCTTTTTGAAAGGATGACAGTTCGTGTATCGGTAGAATTTTTTAAAATGTAGTTTATAAAAAATTTCGGCAGAATTTTCTGTTGTAGTTATTGTATATATCAACAGCTTTTCGGGGTTTTTGACCTCATATTACTTGCGAGTTCGAGATTTTTCTGCGGAAAATTATTGCGTCATGACGTCGCAGGTCGTTTGAATTCCCACAGGAAAAAAATATTGAGCCACGGATTCGCGAAATAACGTCGTGAAAAGAAAATATGCGAGAATTTTCTTGCTCTCTTTTTGCCAATCGATTCGGAAAATTCAAAAATATACTGCAAAGTTAGGCTTTCAAGACAACTTTAAATTAAAATGAACAACGTCGTTATTTAAATGGGGTCGCTTTTCATCAGTTTTCATTCGCGCAGAGAATCAGAATAAACAATAAACCGTCATAAAAATATATACGTACTGTACTGTATTTTTTTTTTTACCTTGCAGTATTCGTTTGAACTTTGTTGATAAGTCTGGCAATGCATACAATTATAAAAGATACAACAATTTCACGAGGAATTAATTAAACGCGGATAGTTGGTTTGGTTTACTTCGATCAGCTTACTACTGTTACTTATGTAATTAAATCAGATTTCCTAATTCTAGTTCTTACCAGTTATGAACTTACCTACTTATTTTAAAAATGACCCAACATTTAAATTACTGATAAACAAGCAAACTAGGGGACTTTAAAACTTAAAAACCTATTAATAACCACGACTGTACACTAGGACGTTATTCCTAATTTTTTACATTTCGTATAAGTGACATGGCTGAAATTTGACGAATTTTTTTTATTATTCTAAAGTAACGTTTTTGAAGGAATGAATTCAGCTTTTCTTGATGTTTCTGTTACCTGTTTTGTTATCCGCAGAAGAACAACCAAATGGATATCGTGTTCCCATTCGGCGTTGATATGGTGAACATGCGTGTGACGGCTCCTTTGAATTGTTCAGGCTCTTACAAAGTGAAAGATGGGCACGAAAAACCAAGATCTGCGAAATTCCGGGTGAGTCCAGATGGGCAATTCAAAATCACTCCGATATCTCGACTATCGGAACCGGACGGAAAACGTCGCATTTTCATCAAAGTCGGAGAAGTCGTCATCGACTTGATGTTCCACGAAGAAAGCTGATATATGATGCTGGTCAAATTTGTCTTCATCATGCAAAATTAAGTTATTTCTCTGTGACTGAACGCAAACGGAAAATGGCAATGTTGTGACATATATGCGAGGACTTTCGACTTGCGACGTGGGCATGATTTCGCCAAGTTTTTATTTTCTACGATGAGTCGTTGGTTTGGCTCGTGAGCGATTAAATTGAATTTTGAATGTTGCAAATTCCAATGTTTTTGAACACACAAGCGAACTTTTTAACGAAATTTTCCAAATGCATTGTACTAGCATAAAAATTTTTAAAGCAGAAAAAATCGATTTCATCACGCTGCGCTATTTTTCGTTTTTTTTTAAAACTAAATTTCAGGCATCCGATGAAGTTTGCTCAGCATACGTTGCAGAAAAAATGAATTATTTTTGCCGGTTTTTCGTTTTCAAATCAAGAAATTATCTCTTGAAGAATTCTTCTTTTCTTAGAGCTACTAGTTCCGGTTTATTTCCGAAGAAAAAGTGTTCTTTTCAAGCTGTTGAAATTGTTTTTACTCAGGTCTGCGGTCAAACTTGCATCTGGAATTGTTTCAGAACAAGTAATTCTTTGTGATTCGTGAGCGAGAAAATTTCATTTTTTTTAATGTAACGGCTTTTATACATTTTTTCGGAGTAACTTGTTTCAGTTTGACGCAGTGAATTGTTCACATTTTTTTACAAGGCTGATCTCATAAAAGCTGTAACCCCTTGACGAGGATTCATCAGTATACTCAGAATGTTCCGATGTGTCGGAGCTTTGGAAAATTTCATAATTTTTGTGGCGATTTGGCAGTTTTACGTTTCCTTCTATTGTGATACTTTCGTATTTCAGCTGATATCATAGAATTTTCTTTCACTTGTAGGTGTTGTGAAGTGTTTTTGATCTCCGAGCTCGGTGTGACAAGTGGGAAAACTTTTTTAAAATGGAAAAGGTTATGTTTCTTGCGATGGTTCTTTTGGCTGTTTGTGCCGTAAATTGCGGAGCTGCTTCTCTCCGTAGCGCTGCGGGCAATTCTTCGGATGAGATTTCGGCGAATTCATCCAAGACTGCTGAAACGAAGAATGGCACGGATATTCCGTTTGTGGTTGAGTCGAAGAATGCCACAGAGGAGGGTAGCAATGCCACGAAATCTGCATCGGAGATGATGGGAAAGGCGGAAGATTCGCCGGTTGGGGTTGCAGGTAAATTTACGGATGATTTTAAATAGAAATTTTCTTCACGAATTATATCATGCCGTGGAGTTGATTTTTGGTTGAAAAAGTTGTGATCCTTACAGAAGTTTCCGCTCGTGTACCGGCTCCTGAACCCGAACCAGAGGCGGAACCTGAACCAGAACCCAGCCATCATGAGGAATCCGACGAACACCATGACCACGACGATGACGATCATCATGATCATGGCCACAAAGGGGCAGATCATGACGACGATGATGACGATGACGACCATTACAATAAGAAAGACAAGCATTGATTTTTCCATGTCCAAATGACTTGAGCTTTGGAAAGTGTTTTTGAGAAATAAGGTATCCAGAGTTCCATTTTTTTTTCTATGCTTTGTGTTGCTGGCGTTAAAATCGGGATTTTACAATGGACGCGTTATTACTTTTATGATCAACATTTTTTCAATGCGGTTGTCGAAGATTTTGCACTGGAAATACAGATTTCTCTTAACCAAACCTATATGATTATTTTTTCTGATGGCAATTCTTCATCCTTGCCTCTTTAATTTGCTAACTGACTTCTTCTTCCATGAAGTGTCCTTTTCGCGATTTGTCAGACTTCCATTTCGCCGTTTCCCCAACTTATCATGTGGAACTTCATCGTTTTCCATCGCTGATAACGCTTCTTTTGAAATAATTTGACGCGAGGAAGTGGTAATACTTTTTTCCTTTTTTTTTTTAATTTCTCGGCGCTTCCAAGAATAATAATTCACGTATTGTTGTTGAAGTACGGTACATCTAGGGATTCTTTGTGCTTACTTCGCACAATATCCGGAATATATGAAAGGTTAACCCCGTTTAATTTTGATGATGGAAAATTTAACGATCTATTGTTGCATGCTGATCGTCGTGCTACCGATTCCGATGAATATTTTCTCCTTGATCCTGTACGCTCTAGCGGTTTTGCTTTACCTGCTGCTAAGAAATTCCAGGTGATTCCGTGAAGCACGAATTCTGCGAACTTTTTAAATGCCAAGTGCAACAGTAATTGCTGTTTTATCGAATTACAGGAGCCTTTCTGCGGTTTTGCTTTCTCGAGTAAAGAAACCCTTGCGATGGGGTTGATTATTCCGCATTGCGTCGAATAAAACGTGATTTTTGTATTCCTTCGATACTTTATTCTGATTCTTCGATCTTGTTCTCTCTCTTAACGTAAAAGATCTGTCGCGTTTCCGGGATTCTATCTGTTTAAAGATTGCGATATTTTGACACTGGAGTGGATAACTCACATTTTATCGTAGCAACGACATCTAGTGCAAAATATTCAAAGCGGGAATAAAGGACTACTCCATGATGTCGCTGTTATACCTCATTTCTTCGATGGATTTCATCAAATGCCTCAATGTAATGTGCAGTAAGAAATGGCATGGGAAATATCTTTAGGTACTGAAATTTCTGTGGGTTGCTGATAATTTTGCTAATACATAAATTCCTCGGTGCTTTCATCCATATTGTACCTACACTGCTGTTCAATATTTTCCTTTACGTATTTAGTCAGCATTTAAAACCCAAAATTCTCATATGAATGGTGAAGCGTTTCTTTTTATTAAATTAACGCTTGAATCGGATATTTAACTGTACTGCTTTCGGTTTGTTCCCGACTGCTGTTTTCATATAGAACAACAACCGGGTGTGCATTTTTTTTTACAGTGGAAGGAAACGTTAAATAACTGAAGCCGAACATATTCCTTCTGTTTCTCTGTTGTTTTCTTTAAGTTCTTCAGGATTTTCGAAATTTTTACAATTGGGATGCTTCCACAATTGAGAGTTTTTGGTCTGAGAATCCTTCTGGCAATCTTACGAGTTTTCTCTTTCAACGTTTTTTTCGAACATCTTCGACTGACACCTCTGTGTAGAACAGGAAGCGGTTTCCTATTACCGCATCGTCGTCTTCCTTGTTGGCATTAGTATAATTAATTTATTTTTAATAATTTTGGCCATAAATTGAAAAAAAAATTGACCCAGAAAATCTGAATTACTAAAATAATTTATTTTTGGGTTTATTTAGAAAGTTATAAGTTTTGAAAATGACAATTAACGCTAAAAGACAAAATTCTTCATGTCACGACGACCGACTGTCCGTAAGCTTTGTTCTCACTATTGTCACTCATGGTTTCTCTTTTCATAAACAAAGCTGATCCCGATTTTTCTTCGCATTTGAACATTTTTCTTCAAACCAGACATCTAAATTCATCAATTCTAATCAATCTTTAAAGTTGGGAACCATTTTTCGAACACAGAAGTTACTATGAAAAAGCCTCACCGACTACAATTGAAAACGTGCTCGTCTCGTCTCACTTATTTCTCGGTCTTTTATTGCTCAATGAGTACATATTTAAGGAAGCATCATGTCAGAATGTGTTCTCGAACTCAATGTAAAGTCTCACAACATGGAAAGTACAGTATTTATTGCGGAAATTAAAAATTCATCCTTCATCTTTGAAGCGCATTATTTCGCACTTTTTCTTGAAGGTCGTGATGCACGGATCATCAGTCGGTTTTTATGTATGCACGCTGAATACACTGCTGCCGGATGTAGAATACAGTTGCGAAAGTTATTTAATACAGTAATTTTGTTTTCTATGTATAAACAGAAGTTGAAACGCGAATGATTATGCACATTTTGATACTCCAGTCCAGTGCTGGTGCGTACCTGAATGAGCACTTGGTATTCCAACAGAGATGTTGAGCCACAGAATTTCGACATTCATATTCCAACGCGTGCCCAATGTTGTGTGACGAATCTTATCTCTCCGAGTCGCGAACATTGAACGCTGATTTCCATTTTATTATACGGTAATTATTTTTTATTTTGAAACTGCTCGTTATGGGTCCGACGACGAATCATCCCGCCATTCAAAATTCAGTTGCAAAAGTTCGAAATGGACATGGGACGAATAAATGTCAACATATGTCGCGTCGCGTATTTCCCCCCCCCCCCCCCGAACTGCCGTGAGTTCAGTTCAGTAATGAATATGCGGAGTATAGGCTTTATGTATACAGTAGTCAGTAGAATTGAGAGAGTGGAATAATCCGTTAGTCTCAGGTGGAAAGGATTCTATATGTAATACACAGGAGTGCCTTGGATTTTACGTCAAGGGTTTTTAAATCCTGGGGATAGAATTTCAACAGTCACACATATTTAAACAGTGAGACCCCAAGATGCGGACATAATTGATGCATATAAAGAGTGTCCCCAAGTCAAGATCTCATTTACCCTTAGATTCACATTATATAAATTTTAATTGGTGTTTTACTGAAAAAATAACTCACCATAATTCCATGAAAATAAAAATTGTATCACAATTTAAACTGATTCAATAAATATATTTCAACTCCATATGGACATTTGGGGAATTGAATACTGATACCTCTGTATAGAACATAGAAATGTAGGCATTCTTTGTAAAAATAACATTCAAGAGAAAAAGAGAGAATGGAAGTCCATCTATGCTTGAGGTACTTTTTCTAAATTAGCTAAATGGATGGTAAATTGGTGTGAGAAATGCCCAAAAAGCTTATTTTGAAAGAAGATAAAGATATTTTACTTCCTGGGATCCCTGGCACTTCCCCAGAAATTTCAAGTGAAGATATTTTTGATTATCACCTGAAAATATAAATAGATCAACATTTTAGTATGGTATTGGTAATGATGAAACGACACCTGTGTGTAATTAAACCATTTAATATTATGTCAATCACATAACCCAATCTTGAATCGAAATTTATCAATGAAGAAAATCCGACTTTGAAAGTTTGCCCATCTTGATCATAGCAATTCAATTAAAGCATAATTACACTACACACAAATTGTTCTTTCCTGAAATTAAAGGCATATAATATCAAGGCAAGTCTTGTTTGAGGGTGCATGAAATAAATAAGGTACAGTGAGACCCCAACGTACAAATGCCTTAAAATATTGATTGTAATGAGAATGTGGAAACTTTTCCAGCATTTCAAGAACAATGGAAAGCTCATATTTTTCAAAATTTGGATATATCTTGAACAAATTGATCTTTAGTACTTACATTTATAAATATTGGGAATGCATTTTTGCTATAAACTTATGATCATGAACAGGTTGATTTTTGGCTTATTTTTTGGAGTATTATACATCATCTGTGCGTATTATAGCAAAACTTGTTCTTGCTCTTTTCTCTTGAATTCCTTATGATGCCAAAAGATCAGATTATGCATGGTTTTCTTCTGCCCAGTTATTTTCTGCATCTTGACGTTGAGGAAAAAAGTTGTCTTCTATTTTTTGGGCGGACTTATTCCTAATTTTTGATGAAGTGGAGTGAAGGCTATGTGAAAACATCATACAGTACAACATGTGGACATTATGAAATACAGTATAGGGACAAAGTCCAAGTACCAATCATGTCTACATATTGGGGTCTCAGTACTGTAGTTATGAAATTCTGTGCTATTGCACTAGGAATTTTTTCAACTGCTGCTCAAGTGTGTTATAAAATTCCATATGCACCGAGTCCAAAAGTTGCATTTATTGGTCTTAGATAGTCCAGCTCATTAGAGAAGGCCTCAGCTTTTTCACCACTGCTGATGGTGAAGCATACTTCAATAATTTTTCAACTGCTGCTCAAAAGTGTCATCAAATTCTATGTGCACTTCTTGAGTCCAATGTTGCATTATTTATTGGTCTCGAATTGTCCAGTTCATTAGAGAGGGCATCAGCTTTTTCACCACTGCTGATGGTGAAGCATACTTTAATAATTTTTCAACTGCTGCTGCTCAAGTGTGTTATCAAATTCTATGTGCACTTCTTGAGTCCAATGTTGCATTATTTATTGGTCTCGAATTGTCCAGCTCATTATAGAGAGGACATCAGCTTTTTCACCTGAAGCATGCTTCAATAATAAGAGGTCCCTTCCCCCAGCAGCAGCACCAACACTGATGCATCATATCTCCTATACACAACACCTCGCGGGGAATTAAACACAGTCCGACTGCTGCAAGCGAGACGAATCGGGCGGCGTACGGACAGCGGCGGCGGCGGCTGCGGCGCCTCGGATCGAGCAGCAGTATAGAGCCTGTGCCCGGTGTGGGCGGCACAGCGTACTCCCCCCAAAATCGTACTCCAGGAGTGCACCCTGCCTAGGCAGGATGCACTCCAGGAGTACACCCTACCTAGGCAGGGTGTACTCCAGTGTGCACTATGCCGTCCGGCGGGTCTATTCAAATCCGCGGAGTGAAGTTCCATGGTGAACACATGCAGTAGTTCTTTCAACGAAATTCAGAGGAGAGCCAATTCCATCTTGTTGCAACGAATCTTGTTCATGCTTCGGAGAAATGTCTTCTTCAGTCCCTGCCCCAACATTCTTATTTAAATTTATTTTTGATGAATNAAAAAAAAAGTTATACAGTTGAACCTTGCTGAGTCAAACCTCCCCGAGTCAAATACCTCCCTAACTTGAATTTTTTTCAAGTCCCTGTCTGGATTCCCTTTACAACAATTCGTTAAAAACCTCCCTAACTTGAAGTATTTTTCTCTCAACCCTCTGTAAGTCAAATTTTCTGATGCCTTTTGGTTATTATTTCCTTGAAATATGAAAGAGAAGATCTATAAAAAAATGAGTTTATGCGTCTTGAAATGAAGTGAAAGACTAATTGAACAAATGAACCCCTGCCTCAAAGTTCAGCAAGCTGTAAACTCATTAAGAAGCAAATTTAGGCCCAGAATTGCCTCATCTACAATTTTCCATATTTTTGTTTTGTTTTTCCTTGTAGTAGAAATGTTTGCTTCCTTTACCAAAAACCTTCAAAAATCAAAACCTTCCTAAGTCAAATTTTTTCCGAGTCCCTAGAAATTTGACTTTAGAGGTTCAACTGTATTTAATATCCAGCTTGATTTTCATGTTATTTCAGCTATTTTATGAACCAATAATCCCTTTAAATCCCTTTGTGCACTCATGTCTATGCTGTGTTAGGGCTTGGTGGTGATTTTGTGTCCATAAGCAAAAACTGCAAAAAAGTGTGTCCCTTGCCCTTCATTAACTCTGACTAAGCCCTCTTTTGTGATATTTTTTTGGTGGGTTTCAGGTTTCAGAAGACCTGTACCGTATTTTCGAAAAAGCAGAACTTATATTTTTGTGCTGAGAATGAGTGACTCCAAAAATGTTTTAAAAAAAAGAATTGCGGAGCTGGATTCATTGAGATGAAAAGAGCTTCTTGTTTCCATAGCAATAAGTTGTTCTAATGTGAATCAAAGTTTGGATTTCAATTTTCTTCGTCCAACGAAAGACCGATTTTTCGAAAGTTCTCGATCCTTGGATTTTGCAATATCACCTGATTTCTGCTGCTTGTCCATAAACAATTCAAAGCATTTTTATTTCCATCATAGTGATTTTCGAGGTTAATTTGTCAATTTCCTCTTTTTCAATGCACCGTCTCAAATATGTGATGCGGAAAATCTTCTTGCCAAGTCCAGCGGAAATTTTCGCATTATCGCTCGTTAACCTGGGATCAGCGGCGTTGTCTCGACGTCTTTGATGGTCGATTTACCGGCAAAAAATTGGTTTAATGAACCGATAAAATTTTCGTTATGCGAGGCTAGATGTGTCATCCAACTGTGAAAAAGTATTTTTTTATTCCCTTCCGGCGAGTAGGAACTGTATAAGCGCTATCCATCTTCGTGTGTCAGATTTACAGTATTTCCGCAGTATATACACATGATATGACGAAGAACCCGATACAGCTCCTGCCAAAATTCTAAATTAATCAAATTTTCTGCCATTCACTGTTCAAAAATTGTTCTTTGTTAACCGAACTATAGGGCCATTTATAATGTTCGGAAGCAGCATCTGAAAAGAAGTGCCTTTTGATTTAAAAAGAATTAGATCTTATTTCTGTTGAGAAAGAGTGACGCAGAAAATGAAAGAAAATGAAATTTGACGAAAATATTCATGGAAAGCTAATCAAACTATTTTAAACATAACTATCACGTCCTTGTTTATAGTTTAAAAAGTCAGCAACACGGACGATATGTTAAAAATTATACAGGTGCTTCATTTGCATATAGATGATCTTTTGAATCCCTCGTATTTGAGTTGATGTTCACAAAATTAAAATAAGATTAGCAGCGCCAATAACGAAGAAAAAAACATTTATAGAAACGATGCTGAAATTGTATTTGAAAATAGAACCACACTAGGAAGATGGTGTTCAATTGAGTAAATATACTGAGTATGCTGACTGAATTCAAAGATTTCTTCACGATTCTGGCAGATCATTGTTCTTTCAATGTGCTCGTGTAAAAATGTTTACTCCAGCAAAGATTGTTTGGAACATCAAGTACTGCATTGGTTTCTATAGGTTACTGCGAGTATTGTTTCATTTTCGAGACTTCTTATTTCAGCTATAGTACTGTACTTTGTTTCCTTTCCATATAAAATTATTGTCAGTATTTCGGATTATATGGATATGCAATACTTTATTATCACTCCGCAGCATCGATGTGTTTCACGAATTGAATTCTTTTTTATTAATCTCCTTCGTTCATAATACAATACAAAAAGTTTCAGCATGAGAAACACTTACAAATGCAGGAATGCACTTGATGATATTGAGCAACTTATTGAAAGAAGGGCGTCACAACGTTCCACTTACACGTAAGTCAGACCTTTATATCGATCATTACGCAGCAAAAATCGAAAGTGCTTATTTAACCATCAGTATACGTACTGATCTAGTGAATGACTTATCCCTATAAAATAAAACCTCGATATGCTTTTAAAAATTTCAAAAGTACGTTCAGATATTAAATTCATATCCTAAATACTGCACTAGAACTTAGGAATCGAATTTTAACTTTAAAAATGCGATATCCTGCTTGAGTTTTCAATCTTAAAATTGTTCGACTTTCAAAGACCCTCTTCGTCCGCCGTTAATTATTTTTTCACAAAGAGATTGCATGACTAAAATCGTTGAGAAAGATTCAATTAATTAATTATTTATTTGGATAAATAATTAATTAGGATAAATAATTAATTTTGATTTTTTTCGTGTGAATCCCAGTTAATTCTGAAAATATTTAAGTAGTTTGCAAGTAAACATCGAAAACATGTTTCTTAGTAATAAAAGAAGCTATCTGTATTGCTGAGGGTCATTCGCGGGAAACAGCATCATTTCAATGCTGATGTTCAACTGTAATAATTATTTTTATAGCTTCTGGTCATTCAAAAGATTGTCTAGGAAAAATGTTTCTTATATTGACTATGAAAATTTTCAAAGGCATCGAACACAACTGTCTTCCAAGTTCAAATATAAGCTTGAAATCAAATATATTCGAAGATGTGAACAGATTCAGAGTGCTTTACGGCCTTATTCACACTAACTTATCGAATTGTTCTGAAAATCTCAACTTTAAACTGAGGATGAATGAAGTTTTGGATAAAGATCATTTCGTGTCACGTCCGTTACAAAAATCATGATTCGTTATTCAATGCGTTTCTGTTTTGAGATGAGTTTTGGCAACGTATTCACAGTGATTTTATCTTGTGAAGGGTTTTATTTGTCATCTCGTTCATGTCCAAGAGTTACTGTACATAATGCTCTGGAAGAA
>CAJPEX010005134.1:0-12665 GCA_905338405.1 Notodromas monacha | reverse complement strand
TTTTTTTTGTGGCCCAGTTTCCCCCTCAGAATTCTTGAAATCAACTTGGAATTGTCTCTAAGGGTTGCCTCCAGGTCATCTAAGGCAATTCCGCCATTTTCATCGACAGCCGCCATCACAGCCACCGCCGTCACAGCCGCCAAAGTGGCGGCCACTTTTTTCCAGCTCGAAAGTGGCGGCTGTGACGGCACTTCGATTGAATTAAATCCCCTTCGTGTCATAATCTTTCCAAACTCTAATTTAAAAACGGTTCTTTTGTCAAATCTCCCTTTCTTTGAAAAAAATTACGCATGAAATATTTTCCTTTCAGCATTTAAAAACAGTCTGGGGCGAATTTCATCATGTTCCTTGCCCCAGAAATAAAATCAATCTGCATCGAATGATGTCTTTTTTGTTGTTGCAAATTTCAAAGAAAAGATCACCTGAAATATTTTCACATGGTTCCTATAGTTGAAAAAAATTATTGCAGCGGGAAGTTTTTTTTGTCTTAGAACTATATCTTGGTAATCGATTAATTGAATGCTATGTAAAACGCCTGATTGATTCCAGGGCCCTGAACAACCCATTGGATGAGTTAATTAAAAAAGCAGTAAGAAATGACTATGATCAGTGAAAAATCCCTTGGAAATGACCGTCGTAAATCAATAAACACTGTCAAAATAGCTGCTTAAAGTATGATTTTATAAAATCGATAAAACTCACAAGCTTTATGAGAAGAATTTCTCAGCACGATGAAGAATTAAAAAAATGCGCCTCGAAAATGATGACGAACTTTTGTCTGCAACTTTTTATGCAATTTTTTTTTATCCGCATCCGAGTACATTATCCGAAACAGTCAATCGATGGTGGCATGAGTCTAGTTAAAAATAGAAAAATAAAGGAGCTGATCAGTGCAAGGCGATTTTAACTAATTCTGGGTTCCAATAAATCTGCTGTCGAAGATTTCAAGAATCCCACGTGCGGCCTAAGAAAAATATTTTTTTTTCGTACGCGGATTTGAGGGACTCAAATGTCCCGAGTCAGTGGGACTTTTTGTTCCATTTCTGTTTTGCTTCCTGCATGACGAGGGGGAAAAATGACTAAACGTAGTGGTTCAACGAATCTCCTTTGTGCACAGGGTTTGTACATTTTTTTCTTCACTTTGATAATAATAATAATGAAATATTTGCAGATGACGCGGCGGAATTGGACACCTTTTCAGCCGAGGGTGTGGAGTCCTACTCCAGACTGTTGTTGGTGGAGGAACACAGCGAGCCTCGCTTGCTTATCGGAGCAAGGTTAGTTTCTACCCTTTTCAGACCATAATTATTATTATTATTATTATTATTATCATCATTGGGGTTGCTGTTTTTATTGCAGCATTATTATTATTATTATTATTAGGGCGGGTGTGCGTCGAAGTGTGTCGACAAGTGCGCTTTAAAACGCGCATTCACCACATTCCTCTGCCAAACGTTTTTTTTATTATTTTTTGTGAAGCGAAGTACGAAGTCGTCGATATTTGTTTATGCAATATCGATTTGAAAGTGTGTAGAAGTTCCCGGATTGATGATCAGGAGGTTTATTTTTTAATTTTCTTAAGGAGAGGAATGTATTGTAATCGGGCAAAAAATGCATGGTTGTAGTAAGAACAAAAACTGGTTTTGGATTTTAAAAAGGTGTCAAGTTCCTGTCATGCTCAGCGTTCTCCAAAAAAAAATTGTTTCTCATACTACATGAATTAATATGGATGACTGAGATGCCGTAAATTTTTTTTCTTGTGGACCAGATTTTTCTCATTCGTTTGTTTTGTGAAGTTTTTGTTGTCAATATAGAGGACTTCCGGACTGGAAAATGTGATGTAAGCAACGTGGATTTTTTTTAAAATGATCTGAAGAAGCTTGTTTGAAAATGAAAATACGCTCTTTTGTAGCTGGTTTATTCAAAGAAGCAAGTAAATGAGTTTCAAGTGCAGTTGGAGCGATTACGAGCATAAACAAATCAAAAAATTGTCCTCTCAAGATGTTGTGTGTTCTTTTCACTCAAGTAAATTCGGTACGTTATTGTACTTCGACTACTTCGAAACAACAAGACGGCTAGCGACATCTGTCGGGATAAAGGTATCTTCGCCATAAGCTTATTAAATGGCGATCTTTTAAAGGAATAAAAAAAAAACTAACACAAAGAATTGAGACATGCAATCAGTCTGGGACAAAGCCGAAAATCCCTTAAGGATTTCCAAGTAAGGTGGTGAAAAAATTATTCTATTTGCCACGAGAAGATATTAAAGACACTAATCAGATCAACAACTGAGCGAATCCTTCAAACATACGATGATACAGACGCACAATTCGATGCTTGATACAACTGAACTGGACTTCTGATCGTCCAACAACAGCTTTTGTGAAACTAGAAAAGATCCCGGAGTCTGACGCATCATTTTTAATTTTTATATTTTTTTTATAAATACTTTACTGAAAGCTTAGTACAGTTGAACCTCGCTAAATCGAATACCTCACTAAATCGAATTTTTTTCTGGATTCCCATAGAAACAATGCATTAAAAACCTCCCTAACTCGGAAGTGTTTTTCTCTCAAGTCTCTGTAAGTCGAATTTTCTGAGGCCTTTTGGTCATTATTTCCTCGAAATATGGAAGAGAAAATCAACAAAACAAATTATTTTTATGCATTTTGAAATAAAGTGAAAGACTAATTGAACAAATGAACCCCTGCCGCAAAGTCCAGCAAACTGTAAACTCATTAAGAAGCAAGTTTTGGCCCAGAATATCCTCATCTACTATTTCCCATTTTCTTTGCAGCAAAAATATTTGTTTCCTTTATTCAAAACCTCCGGAAGTCGATTTTTTTTCCTGGTCCCTAGAAATTCGAATTGAAGAGGTTCAACTTCATCCTTAATTCAAAACATCTCTTTCATTATTCGTATATTTGAAAATGAGCTGAAATGCCAAGACTTCAGTGGTAACGGTTCGAGAATGTCGTGATGGGGTTGTGAGGAAAAGAACTTGAAGGATTTTCTCAACCACACAGAAGGCGAAAAGAGTCTGAATTTAAAGAGCTAGATTTCAATTTTGGGCTATCAGCTTATTATTCTCGGTGAATTATTTCAGAAGGGCTAAAGTGCCTTTAAGCGAGATTTCCAATTGGGGAAGAATGAAAACACGATTCAATCAGCCGGGACTTTTGTCGTACTGTAGTTTGAGATGATATATTGACACAAAATATGATAAGCAAAAGCTGATAGCCCAAAATCGATATCTAGCTCCTTAAATTCAGACTCTTTTCCGCCTTTTGTGTGGTTGAGAAAATCCTTCAAGTTCTTTTCCTCACTGGGGTATTTAAAAAAGTGTATATATACAGTACAGTACTGTATCTGGAAATGAATCTTTCGTTCATCACGAGGGAAATCGCCATCCACGTGCCACGTGTGCCATATTGTTAAACCTGTAAGTAGACCGGCCTGTTTTCAAGTAAAATATCCGAATGAAACTCGTAATGAATGCGATAAGATAAGAAGGTACAGTATCATGATGACCTCGTGGGAGACTCACATGGAATTCCCTTGAAGGGCTCTCTGAAGAAATGTTTTTTTTTCTCTCTCTCTTTCTTTCTTTTGGAACTGAAATCTTTGAAGCATTTCTCGTATTTTTTTTTCTCTTGTTATCGCGACTCTTGGTGTTCTAAGATTTCGTCCTTATTTTACCCGCCTCCTGCGAAGCTGCATCTCTGGATTGATTTGTGTTATTGTACGATTTTTTTTTCTCTGTATAATTCTTGCGTTTTATTTCCGAATTAATGATCGAAAGGAGTTTTAATGATGTCCTGTGACTGTGAGTTGTTGTTGGAAGACGCTCATTATTTATGTCACCTAACGAGTTCCTCGACAGAAAAAAATCCCTGAAAAGGGTTTTTGCTGTTGCCAACTTTATTTTACCTCACGTGTGGGAAGAACTGAAAATTTGCAATTTAAAAAAATACTATTTAATATTTTTTGAAAGCAAAATGCAATATATTTATTTTTTCGAACGAACGTTACGTTTTTCTTGTCATATTAAAATTTCTGTGGCCAAATGACAGTTACGAAGCTATTTCTCTGTCAGGAAAAGTCGAAAACTGCTGGAAAGATACGTGAGAAAAATACCAATGCATTTTGGAACATTTTCAGAATAGCACAGAGTGAGGGTGAATAGAGTGGCATAAAATACTTGTAATGTACTAGAGTATTAAATTTGACACAGTATTATTCATGTTTTGGAATTTTTTTTTTCAGAGAAGTAAATTGTTGACTTTTTGCTGACAATTTCTTGTACGGTATTCGAAAGATTTTGTTTTCATGGAATTCTGAAGAATATTTCTTCCATAAAACACCAATTAAAAATTATATAATGTAAGTCTATGGTAAAACAAGACTCGACTTAGGGACACTCTTGATGCCCCAATTTTGTCCGCATCTGGGGGTCTCGCTGTATTTTTTTTTTAAAGATAGTTCGAATATCTTTTCTCAGTCAAATCCTCAGTATTGTGTGTTTTCCTTCCAACTGAATCAAAAGAGGTTAACCATGTGCCTTTTTTATGTTCATGGGTCGTCATGAAAACTCGCTGACCCGGTCAAAAAAATTGATAGATCCATCAAACGTTTCATGGATCCCATTATCACTGAAGTACGCCGAATAGTCTAAACATTATTGCCTTTTTTTCTCCATCTGTTACGAGAAACAAAATCCGTCTAACCCACTTTCCGTAATCGCCCTTTAAACCAAACTACAAAACGCTTGTAAAAATGCCCTTTTCTAGATTTCATTTCCTTACTCACGGGATAATTTTTTTTTTTAATAAGCAGGCTTTAAAGAGAATTCATCAAACAAAGCCTCAAGTACTCCCCTGTCATTGTGGTTTCGGATCCCTGCCGTTTTTTGTTGGAAGTAATGGATTTACTGGTGTTTTCAAAACCGCGGAAGAAAATGGAAGAAAAAAAATATCATGCGACTAGATTTCAGAGTCGCTGTCAAATGAATTTTTCATCTCTCATCTCTGCGACAAAAACAGAAATATATTCATGGCGAAATAATAAAACCTTCGAGCAACAAGAGAACCGTTACAAGTACGATTTTTGGAGGAGGAATTTTTAAAAAATTCCAGACACATCATCTCATCGCAAGAAAATCTAAGCCAATTCGTCGAAGCAAAATTTAGAAATCTGACGTCGAACCAATTTAAGTTGAAGTAATAATCCTTTTACTTTTGCAAATGTGATGCTGCAATATAAAAATGACGAACCCGTTTAGCTTCTTAAAAAAGATAATGAAAAATTTTCGCTAAACTAACTGCAGTGTAATTTCTCGTAATATCATTCACAAATTGAATAAACTGTCAAGCCTCTAAGAAGCTTGAAAATAATCTGAGTAAACCAGCAGTTGTAGTATGGAAGTACAGTACTGTACAAAAATTGAAATCAGTAAAATCTCGTGACAAAAAATTTTCAGTACGAGAAAAAAAAAGAGAAAAAAATTTCTGAAAATTAATTTTTTTCGAGTCATTAATTTTGAAAATCTCGGTTTAAAAAAATCATTCCTTGTAATAACTTTTATTGGACTCTTCTTGCGTTTGTTGTGACGAAATTTTACTGTAAACCGTCAATTCGCTCGAATAACAAAAAATAAATGACTCAAGTGATGGGGGAGCAATTGAAGGAATCTCGGAATGTTTCCAAAGAATCGTAAGAAAATCATTAAAAAATAAATAAACCCTGTACAGTTTATTGTCATGTATGCATTCTTGCTCTTCGTCTTCCCTTAATTCTCTCTCTCTCTCTCTCGTCGGTATAACGGTAAGTTGGAGTTGTAGAATTCAGTTCATGCGAGTCAAGCGGTTGTTGGAATTCCGACATGTCTAGAAAACCCGCTGCTGTGTGACGCGATGATCTTTCCACACCAGAAAGTTTGTCCTGAAGAATAAATGCTTTAATTTTTTTCCCTCAGAAAAAAACATGAATTATTCAAGTGATGAGCTTCGAAGACACTTTTGGACACCCCTTGGAGCACAGGCCGTGATCATGAGCACGTGTTCCAAGGCTCATAATTGGTGTCCTTTTTTTGGGTGTCTTGAATATTAAACATTCCGTTAGTTTTAAAGATAAGTGCATAAATTATGTAATAATTTCCGAACGGTTGGAATAATTATTTTCTCGCTAGTCGAAATAAGTAAAAGGGCGAGAGCTGAAAATATGTACTGTACAACTTCTTGCTATGAGAAAGACGTATATCTGCCATTTTTACATATGTTATACGGATTTTCCTGCAATGAAAATTCGTACAAAATCTTTGAAAATTTTTAATTTTATTTCAATCAAAATATTTTTGATATTATAAACCATGTTATAATGAGAGATTTTCTCATTATTCGAGAATATCTTTTTGATGAATTTGAAAATTGCTGTGATGTCATTCATGGAGCAAATGTGCTCCATGAATATCGAGGATTTTAATTGAAGAAAGGTTGGGTGAGTCGAATGATTTTTTTACCATGTTTTTATGAACTCACTTTTCTTGTCTGTCTGTCTGTTTGTCTGGATCAAATTTTGAAACTCANGTGTCATTGACAACCATGGTGCAAAACCCATCATATTCTAACATAAATGCATATGAATCCCTTGTATGAATGACAGTTTTTGATTTTTAAGATTTCTTCTATATCTTGTATTTATAGAAGTACAATTGTTAAATTTTAATTTTATAAGATCATAGGTCAATAAAATGCTGAACTTTAAAACACAGCTGAAGCAGGTCATCAGGTCAGGTAACACACATATTATTGTACATTCCAGAAAGGAAAAAATCTCCAAAATTGAATATTGAACATTGATTGTATGTGTATATATAAGTCCAAACCTTTGTTAGAGAAAGTTATGCTGAAAAAATTTTGATCACAATAAGCTGACCTTCCAAAATTGTAACAGATTAAATACATATTTACAGTCCATTTGTCTTGCTTTCTATATGCTGTGTCATAAAGGTACCTTGCTTCCTCTGAAAAAATGGTCTCTGATAAATACAGAACATAATAGTTGTTTGAACCATGTTTGTATGTGAATTTGAAGATTTCCCTAATGCATATCCCAAATTTTGATTCTAATTTATATTTCAAAGTTATTCAATGTCAGTAAAATAAACATATATATCATGATTTAATCCTTTTTCAGTCATCAATTATTCATGATGTGACAGTTGCCAGATTAAAATTTATGGAACTCTTTGGCCCATCAGCATAAAGGGGGGTTTGGTTGTGGAAATCTTGAGTGAACCTTGTGAACACTGAGAAGCGGCAAATAAAGTGTTCTATTCATTCATTCATTCATTTTCGTCTTTAAAAAGTAGGGCTTTGAGCATGAAAATGCCAATATTATATAAAACGTTAGGAACCCATTGTAAAATGCTTCTTTTGAAGAAATGCATGGATGAACATGGAGTTATTTTTAGAAAATTCAGTAAGCCCCTCTGCATATTTTCAGTGCAAAACTTGAAGTATGACCGTAGCTCATTCTCATGGAAAAAAAAAGAGGTGCAGTACTTGAATGTTGCACAGGTGGTCATAGCCCAGCGACATGCTTCATTCTTTCTTTTTATTTCAAAAATAAATTTAAAAAACATAAGGATGAAATTACTTTTCGAGTGCCCCGAAATAACTCTTGCGTTCTTCCGGGGAACTGCCAGGTGTGCCTGTTTTCTTCCAACAAATTTTTGTCCAGGTTTTCAGGCCAGTGAATCAAAAAACAAATCCACGACATATCCTACAAAATTAATTATTTATAAGACGTCAAAAGATGCTTCGAATGAACCTGAATGGAAGAGCCTCGTATTTCTTCAAGTACCCTCGATTCGAGATGATTTATTTTCAAATTATTTTTTAATACGTGGAAGGCAGTTAAAATCGGTCCCTTCTATTCCGTGTGTAAATTTTATTTTTTCAGCGGGCCATTCTTTGACCCCATATTTTCTGCTGATATCAGGCGAATTATTTAGATGAAAATGTAAAACCAAGGCAATGTTTCGAGATACGGACACCACCAACATATTTTATCTGCCAAGCCTCAATTCTTAAGCTAGCATTTGTTTCATCTCCTGGCCTCCTGAACTAAAATATAGCGTATCGCTGCAAGGAGTGGATGCTTTCGTCAGCTTTTTTTTCATTTTCCCAATTCCGGGGAATCACTCAAAAAACAGGGATGTTTCAATTAGAAATGTAAGAGGGAAAAATTTAATTCACGTATTGTTCAATAAAAAAATTATAAATAGACTCGCCCTACAATGAAATTCAAGAGGCCCTTCAGCAAAATAATAATGGCAATTGATTATTCATGCAATCGTATCGTGTATTTTATTTAACTTTTAATATGTTTACGGTGAATTGTTTTTTTTTATGGACCAGAATGTTTTGAATCATCGAGTGGGGTATGTGGGAAAAATTTTCGAACGCTGACAAATGACACGAAATTTTTTATTTTATTTAATCAATCAGAGACACCAGGGACATTTATTGTGGAGGGAATTTCGTTACAGGGAACGAAATTCAAGAGACCCCGAAAATTCGTTGTAGAGAGAATTTCGTTGTGGAGAATCCCTGTCACATGAATAAAGAACCGTATCGGAAAACATGTTTTTCTTTATAGAACATATCGTTTTAGAGAAAAAAACTGTTGTGAGTTTTCATTTATTCGGTGTACAGTATTGGAATGTTTTGCCCATTCCCCTTTGGAGCGTCTCAAAGTTGGTAGATGTCACTGCCTGTCTATGTGTAGAGAACCGTATCGGAAAATTTTTTTCTTTGTTGAACATATCGTTTTAGAAAGAAAGAAACTCTTGCACAGTAGTGAGTTTACATTTATTCGGTGTATTGCAATATTTTGTCCATTCCCCTTTGGAGCGTCTCAAAGATGGTAGATGTCACTGCCTGTCACAAATTGCATCGTAATTACAACTGTAGTCATTCAGATAATTTTTATCTGCTTCTGATTACCTCATGTGTGTGTGTGTGTGTGTGTGTGTGTGTGTGTGTGTGTGTTTGTATGTATGAAAGAGGCTCTGCAGTGGAGGATTGCCACTGTAGTAGATTAAGCAGCGTTATTCCGAAGTCTCAAAAAACCATGGACGTATTTTACAGTAAAGCTCAACGAAGTAAAAAAACAACAATCTTATCAGATCAACGATGACTGTGACACCGTCTTAAGCGTTCAAGGGACATTTCAAGAGTCGACGAACTGGTGTCAATCGTCAGATGTTTGCACCTTAATAATCGGATGATCGAGGTCGTGGGTCCACTTCCTGAATCAGTTTCGGATAAGAACCCTGTCCGAAACCCCGTTGTGTGTGTGTCTGTGTGGGAAGCTGGTGCGTGGGAAGAAGCTGGCCGAAAAACATGCGGGGGTTGCATAAAGGTTCCACGCAGCAGGGTTTCAATCATCCACTTCTGCAGTCATTTTGGATGTAGTGAACCTCCTCATTACACTCCTTCTTCAGAAGAAGAAAGGTGTAATTTGTAAGTGTCTGACAACTGGTTTTATTGACCGATATAAAAAAAATTAAATTTTTAATGCCCCGAGGCAAAAAAATTGGGAAATGATACGAAGCGGAAACCGATGACATACTTGAGGAGGATTAAGTCTGTCTATGTCATGCTTTCTCATCAGTCTGCTAATCGTCTTGCAATAATTCCACATGAACCTTTTTTCGTGGTTATTTTTTGCAATTATTTCCGAGTGCGACCAATCGAAGATCAAATAATCAGAATTGTCTTTTGCTTTAAATTTTTCGCAAAAAAAAAGAAAGCTAGAAGACTTCGAAGGAGTCGTTCATAAGCTGCTTTTATTTCTTAGAAAAAGGCTTATTTATATGATTAGCTCATCATCGCAGAAGCTACGCTTTATTTTTGCTATACTTGAACTTCTGAGACTAATTCATGTGCAAAATATTAAGTTGGTTCTTTTTTTAGAATCTGAGAAATCTCGTTAGAAAGTGTATTTTGGATTTTCGCTGGAATGGAGAAACTGAACCAGTTTTTCGAAATCCGCCAAATGTATCTTAAACACTTTACTGCAAACTTGAAGAATACAATAATCTGGACAGTTTTTGTGCATCTTAATTCTTAAACATTTTTCTGCAAATTTGAAGAATACAATAATCTGGACTGTTTTTGTTTGCATAATGCAAAGGTTTACTGCAGTACGTGACTAAAACTTCGACAGTAGCAAACGGACTGCTGATGAAAAAAAAATGTAGTAAAGCTTGAAATTTGAACTTCTTTTGACCTTTTAATCGTTCGAAAAAATTGTAATTACTCAGTGCATCGTAACTCATTGACTTGGTACGTGTTGGTTAAAAATTTTTAAATGCACGCTTTTTTCAGTTCTTTTTTCCAGCTTATTTGTATGGTTTTGGGAGAAAAAATTCCATCTGAGAAATACGAGCCTTTGTTCACGAATGTACCATTGTAAATTTGTAAGGAAACCTTTTTCATGTAAAAGTTTTTCGAAAATTTTGATCAGGGTCCAGAATACATTCTTGCCACTTTCACTTATTGACTGAGGATCTTCCGAAGTTTCTTTGGCCTAATTCCCAAGACTTTTGATTCATGTACAGTATATCACAGTTTTTTTCAGATGTTTTCCTGCAGCCGTTGTCGTAATTTAAGGAACATTTTTTCACGAGCAGTTGAATTTTAATCTTACCAGTATGAAATAATCCAGTGTATAAAACCACCTTGAAATGTGTAAATAACAAACATCTTGATCAAAATAAACAATTTTAGAAGACCAACTGTTTTTGGGATTCTTTCTTAAATATTCAGGTTCACAAATTTGAACATTTTATCCGCTAAATCTTTTTTTTTTTTCAGAAATGAATGATCAATTTACGTTTGCCTCAACATGTGATTTGGATTGGCCTGAAGAACTTTTGAAGATCCCTTCGTGCTTGTTAATTTTTCCTTTTACAATCCTCCGAGAAATGGGGTCACAAAAAATCCGTCAGAATCTAAAACCAGACACTCGATTTCTCATCCGGGTTTAGAACGAATTCTTCGGGATTCCGGTCTTGTTTATTTTCAAAGTCATGCATCAAATTCCGAATTCACAACATNCAATCACGGTGCTTTCATATTCCCAAGCGAATTTTTGAGGGACGAGGGGCAAATATTAAGTCTTCAAATCGATTATCAAATAAATGTGATATTTTCTGAGAACAAATCTTGGGAGGAAAAAAAACCCCCTTCAGTGGACACGCCTTCAATTTCGTTTTTCACACATTTTTTCGGAGCTCCCCAGTCACTAATACTCACCATTCGGAAGAAAAAAAATTAGAAGAAAAGATCCAACAGCATCGTCGTCATGTTGTCGGTGTCACTTGAAACTTCTTTTTGTTTCTCATTTTCTCGACACACAAATTGCTGTGTTTGTGTGTGTGTGTTTTTTATCTTTTTTTTATTTTTTTTTAGCGAATTCCTTGGTTTGTGGGTTGAAAGAATTCGGCGTCTTCTTCCCAGGTGTAGGAAACCCTACTGAGAACATCGCCGCCCTGTTGCGACTGCGTCACGTCGCCGTACCAGTGAGACACTGAAAAGTGACCCACTCCTGTCCAAGTTTTTGCTTTTGCTGATTTTGTTTTTGTTCTTGGTTTTTTTGTTGTTCCTACTGCTGTTGATGCGTCGTCGGTGTCGTCGTCGTCGTCAGCAGCAGCAGCAGCAGAAACGACGCCGGATGAGGAGACGGGTTTTTGGGCCCTCTTTTCGTCTGTAATTACCGTGGCACCTTCATATTAGGCAGACTTAATGACCGGATGCCTTCCTCTGGATGATAATAAAAATAATGTCGGATGATCCAAATTTCACGATAGGTCTTTGAGTGTTTTTCAGAATTGCAAGGTCAAGAGGTCAACGTAATTTTTACTGAGTAGGGAACTTTTCGAATTTCCGCTGGAATTGTATCGTGAGTATTATTTTTTTTAACTCAGGAAGCGTGAAAATCTAGGGAACTTTTGTAAAAATTATTTTGGATACCATTTTGTCCGGGGGCTCTTACATTTTTTATTTTATTTTCACTTTGGACGGACGAATTTCAAATTTGAATACGGTATGTCGGTCGGAAAAAAATTCGAGAGAATCATGACAACTTTGGGGTAATTCATAACATTTTTTTTGGCTACCATTTTGTCCTAGGATTCGGGAATAATAATTATTATTTTTTAGTTATATTTACTATAGACATACGATGTCAAATTTGAATCTGCGTCGATTGGAAAATAATTCGAGAGAACCAGGACGATTTTGGGGAAATTTTGTAAACGTATTTCTGATCTGTGTTCGCTTTAGGAATCGGCTCTTGAATCTTTTATTTTAAAATTTTATTCATTTCTACTTCGGATGCACGAATGTCAAATTTGAATATTTCGACTGAAAATTAACTCGAGAGAACCATGACAATTAGGTGTATTTTTTACATAGTTTGGATACTATTTTGCATTTTTGCCTGATGACTGTGGGGCGTAAAATTACTAAGGTACAGTACGTTAAAATCGCTTGTCCTTGAACTGCCTGAATTCTGAATTTGATATTTTCTCGAAATATCGTACTTAAGAATAAATCTTTGCGGGTAACGCTAGAAATTTTAAAAATGTTGAACGA
>CAJPEX010005133.1:0-14653 GCA_905338405.1 Notodromas monacha | reverse complement strand
TGACAGTTCAACTTATGGGCTCTTAAAACTCAAAAAACCTGCCCAACATCCAGACAATGTTTCATAATACAGTACAGTGTAGACATTGTTCTAAAATGTCTATGGAATAAAGGGATTACTTCAAAATGTTGATCTCTCGAACAAATTGAGCGATTTATATTCGCAAAAATTGG
Source organism: Notodromas monacha (assembly GCA_905338405.1). Taxonomy (NCBI): domain Eukaryota; kingdom Metazoa; phylum Arthropoda; class Ostracoda; order Podocopida; family Cyprididae; genus Notodromas; species Notodromas monacha. The sequence goes on along the minus strand of CAJPEX010005133.1, from coordinate 14,480 downwards.
AAATAAAACTCACTATAAATCAACTATAATTGATAATATAAAATGGGATAATTTTGCGGTTCTCTTCTTCGGGGTTTTCCCCCGTCAACTGCTCACAGTATAGCAAGATGAGTGCTTGTTCTTTGCTTTTTGGGCTCCTTTTCACGTCAGAAGGGCAGATTCTGTGTGGGTTTTTTTTCTGCAAAAGTATTTCCTGCCTCTTGAAGTGAAGAAAAATTTTTTATTCAATTTTTTATTTGAATAAAAAGACGAACCAAGTAAAAATGTTATCTTTGAAGTCTATGGGAAACCGTGATTCGACTTGCGGACATTCCGAAAAGGGCGAACAACAATCCCGTCTTCATCTCGGGACCCTACTGTAATTCGAAAAAAAGAAATTCCACTGCCTAATTATCTCATGACATTGTTCACATTTTTATCACAACATTTTCGCCATAATTCGCTTGACCAATAACGATCAACTGAAGCTGAACTCGATTTACGAGGATTAACCACTTTCGCATTAAAGAAGTTAAGGCGAATTTACGAGACTCCGTAACAATCCTGCATATCATCATCATCTAAACCTGGGAGATAAAATGTTGTAAGGGGCTAGGGAATGGTTGAACGTCACGGTAAAAATATTTTCCATCCAACAAAGGAAAATCATGACTCAAAAACTCATGATTCAAACCTCGTCCGGGTATCCGAAGCAAGAAGGATAATGGGGAAAAATAGCACATTCAAAACGGGGCAACTAAACTTACTTGAAACTCTGCAGTTAATTTTTGTATCGTTCTCAGGTGCATTTCCCTAAAAACTTGATGATCTCTGATCCGCTGAGAATCAATGTGATGGATAAAGGCCGAAATCCCGGACGAGAGCTTGTTCTCGACCACAGGCGGCGGAGCGAAAGAGGCGTCATGAGCAGCAGCAGCTTGAGCAATTCGTTCCGTTTCTTCTTTGCCACGTTTCACAGCACTGATGGCGAGTTGGAGTTGCTGTCGTTCTTCCTTCAAGTTCTTGATGGCGGCGAGCATAGAGCTCCGTTCGTACGACCACGCGGCTAATTTAGCCTTGAACGCCGCCTCGTTCCGTTCGGATAAAGCTCTCAGTTCTTCGTTTATGGCATTCCCTTCGTCCAGCGCTTTCTTCACCAAGTTCAACTTCATTTCGGCATCTGTGATCGAAACAATACCCAGGGTTTCAATGACACTGAATTTCACAGCCAAGATCACACGAGTGCGGCGTGGATTTATTTTTCACATTGTTTCACGAGAACAACGGGAAAACATTTTTTTTTATATGTACAGTAGTTCAGATGCGACAACTCTGATGAATCATTTCCACTTGAACACGCGACGTTCATAACCTTACGCTTACACAAGTGTCGCCTGAACAGCTATATTTCTTCATCCAGTTACTCCAGGTTCAGCTGAGCTAATTTCAGTCCAGTTAATGATTTAGGAGACATCTGAATGATCGCCAAAAAGGGTAGGACATACGTTCAAGTGCAAAAGGTTATTGCGAGAATCGCGATTGAATTTCGCAAACCATCTCCACTACACGCCGAATTTAAATGAAAATTTATTTTGACACGGAGTACCGTAGCTCCTGTCCGAAAAACGGCGGTAAATTGTTTCCAATACACAGTTGAAAACATCTGCTACGAACATGATCAAATCAATCATAAATTTCAGAGAAAAAAAATTACTGCTACTGTACTGACAATTTTTGATAGAATTTCCATAATTCACTAAACGCCCGTTTGCTCATGTAACTCACTGGCAACGCAATCGTGGGGATTTTCCAGATTGCATTTGCTGACCTCACTTAGCTGCTCAGAGAGGTCTTTCACCATTCGCTGATAAAAATCTATGCGATTAGCTTCCTCTCCGGCGGCATTTTGAAGTTTTTCAATGTCTTGCTGAAATGTATCAGGTGGCTCCTTGTAACCCATCTCTTCTCTGGCGACTCTCATCCCATATTCCATGTCCGCGATTTTCTTCGCGATTTTGTTTTCCCCGTCACTGCCCGAATTCCGAACAACTCCTTTCACGATCATCCTTTCACGCAACATGAACTCACGTTTCTCTTTCTCCCAGACTCCTAAACTCTTCTGAAAATTCACCTGGAAAATGTTTAAAATGATAATTCTCTATTCAATCCAACGCTCAGAACAGCTTTTAATCAAATAAAAATCTTCTAAATGAATCGCGCTAAAATATTTCAATCTTTCTGGCAGAGAGTGAAGTCGATTTTCGTTAAAAATACGGTATTTACACAAGTAACTATAGGACCAACTAAATGCAGTAATTTTTTTTTTCAGTTTACTCTACTAGAACAAGCATTAAATCACAGTAACAACACACAATAAGCCACAATAAATGGACACAAAAGCGAAATTTTTGAGAATTTTCAGGCACGCATGCTCTTTGAATCAACAATACTCAGTCGTGAAATTTCTTCGGTAATGATGTAAACACCTCCAAAAAAAAAGCAAAAAAAAAACAAATAATTTGCAGAAATACAACATTTGAAATTTCTTGATTTTTTTTCAATGTATTATACTATGCATCGATTTTCGAACGCTGGGTATTCAGCTTAATTTTCAGCGCATGTTTTAAACCTCTTCGCAATTTTTTGGCTATATCTGATAGGAAAAACAATTCAATCATAAATCCGTTTCCGGTTGTCAGCATAAGGAAAAAATGCATTGCATCAAGCACAAAATAATAAGGTTTTAATTTGGAATGATTTTCGAAGGACCTTGTTTTTAAATTATAATGCTGATGTCGGTGAGAAAACCTGAGTTGATCTCCTCATCGAGGAAAGCCTGCATTGCACGATCTCGTTAAACGAATGATTAAATTTAAAACGAACAATTTTCTCATCGGGCGCGAATAGTTTGACCAGAATTGCAAAGAATATTCAAGGGATTCTTTGAAAAAAGAAAATAATCACCCTGAGGGAAGCCAATTCTTCGAGCAGCTTAGTGTTCTCGCGCTCATATCCGACGATCATTCGATCTTGGTATACATTTTCATCTTGCAGCTTTCTCACAGTTTCCTCAAGCTCTTCCACCCGGGATACTTCCGAATTGCCTCGTTTTTTGCTGAATTTTCGATACGGTTGAGAAGACGTTTTTGACTCCAGCTTTTTCAAACGAGCTTCTAGATCACATTTCTCGAGTCGTTCACGTTTGAGTGCGTCTGAAAAAACGAGACAGACAACGTCAAAAAATCTTTTAGAATTCGCAAACGGAGTAATACTTACTCATGAGCTTCTCCACATTCGAATTTAGTTCTTCAAATGTGGCCCGGCTGATGGCGGATGAATTCTTTAGCATAAATAGTTCACAACGCGGATCACGCTCCTTCAGCAGATGAGCATCTATGAGAGCCTCGAAGCGTTCGTACACTTCAGTGCTTTCGCTGGTCGGTTCTTGTTCGGGGGCGTCAGATGCCCGACATTCACAGATGCCAGTATTTCCACTGTGTGCATTCAGCCCATCTGGATACAGGAGTAACTCATGCTCTTGTGCACTAATGCAGCTCGCGTCGTCCAGAGTACGGTTGTCTTCGAACATAGCACCTTGCAATTCACTTCCCAGATCATCAACTTGCTTAAGAATTGCTTCCAAATCTCGAGCAGTATCACTTGACAAAAGACTTCCTAAATATTTCACGCAAAAGCTAAAGATTCACATCACCATGGGTAAAATATCCGAAGACGAACCTTCGGAACCTTCCTGAGCAAGGACTTTCAGAGCCATCTCCAAAGTCGAACTATCAGGATCTGGAAACGTTACATTTCCCGGCATATCCGGAGCCAGTTCTCCAGCGCTAAGATCCAATTCATCGAGAATTTGAGAGAGTTTGTCCACACTAGGGGCTGTTGCGATTGCAAACGGTCCAGTTAATCGGGATGTCAGTCGAATCTTTATCTCTGTACGAACCTGACGAGCTGCTGGATTGACTAATATCATCCTTGGATTCCTTCGAGTTATTCATCGCCTCCAATTAAATATTTCACTACGTCAAAGAAGCAAACACAGCTTTCATAACTGATTGTTCTCGAGCATAATGCCTAACACGTTGCGCAAATCACAGGAAAAAACCGCAATATCAATAACGCCGGAAAGATGGGCGCGGGACTTCACCCACGGGTCGTATTTCCCGAGGGTAGTTGCACAGTTGGGCAACTAATTTCTTGACCGCGTGCATGCTTAAAACGAAACAAAATGCATCAATAGCCATAAGTTTACGGAATATTGAAGATAACATATTTCAGATGTCATATATTTCATCAAATGTATCGCACGATGTCTTACAGAAGTACACAACCAATGAAAATCAACCGGCTCACAATCACGATGAACGCTCTTGCATATTTTGTAAGCTCTATCCTGCTTGTTGCCGAAAATCCGCAACGCAGACCGCCAAAACGACTGACGTATACAATCGGCGGATTCATTGATTGCTGTTTGCTGATGAACGATGCATCAGGTGAATCGCTAAATTTCAACACTCGGGAGTACAATACTTCGGGAAAATAAATAAAATTCGGAAGTAATTTCACAGCTCAAAATTTACTGATGGATATGTTATTCGGGAATTATAGATTAAAATATTAAAACCATCATTTTGAGACATTTTCCCTGGCATGACAAAAAATCAGAAAGTACTGTGTAACTGCAGGGATGTACTTTGGCGCTTTGGTCCCAGCAAGAATTGCAAGATACATCAGTGATGGCTGAGAAAAGATCCTGCTGCTCTCCTATAGCTAAAAATGAATTTAAGTGATCGCATGCTGTTCATCAGCAGCAGCAGTTCTATATATAAACAGTACACAGAAAAAAATGAGCATAATGACGGTATTTTTGATTCATTGAATATTTCTGGAATATTTGCACTGCATAGATTTTGTGCATAATTTTCAAGACGTTCCCGTCATGCATCGCAGGTCTCCAAGTCAAGCATTCATTTCCACAGTAAATTATACAGCATATATATACTCTTTTTGCCTGTATCAAAAACGGAATCTGGTATAAAACAGGTTTTCCAGATGTGCAATATTTTCTTAAATAACTATTGAAACCATATTTTGTCGCGTAGAATGTTGTATACCGTATACGTATAATCTCATATACAAACTAAAATGAATGATTTTAAATATCTTTTATTCCATGGTAAACATTTTGAATAATCTACATAAAATACCCCGAATTTTTTGTGCACAAAATAATATGATCTATCGTTGGTGAAATATTGACAAAGAATCTTATTTTGGAACCAATTCATTGAAAAAAACCTATTCGTTAACTGTAATATAAAATCTTGATTTGAATAAGGCTAAGTTCTTTAAAAGTAACTCAGTAAGTTATTAGTAAGTATAGTAAGTAATTTTTATGATGTAGCTCATTATGATCACAAGATTTATTTTTTCATTAGAAAATTAAAAAAAAATCCCAACCTTGATGTACAAATGAAGCATGGCGCCATCTTCTTTCTTTTTGTAATCTCCCCTTGACTCTGTATATTTATTTGTCAATCATCATAAAAACTTATTTTTAAATACAATTTAGGGGTTATATTACTGTGGGGTCTCAGCATATACAAACTTGAGTGGTTCCTGAACAAAGTTGTTAGCCAAATAGTTTGTAAGCCAAATTACATTTTCTCTTGAGAAAGTATAGGAATAATATTAATTGGTTCCAGAACGTGGAAAGTGCCCATGAAATGCAAGAAAATGCGTCCTAAAAAATACTTTTCAGGCCTAAAATTTATTGAATCTTCCCAAGGCAACATTGTGGTAAAACAATCTATAGAAGTGACATTTTAAAGTGAGTTTCTCTATACAGGTTTCTTCTTGAAAATTTCAAATGCAACACCACAAACGTATTAACAAACTATAAGGACTTAAAGGCTGGGCAATTTTAGTGCTAAAAAGCTGTTGAATTTTAACCCAATTAGAATGAATAAAAAGTGGTGTTCAAGTTTTGGTCACTAAACTTTTGAGACTTTCTTAGATGATTTATTGAATAAGTTTAAACATGAATCCCTAGATTTTGCTAAAGAATTTTTTTTAGATCCATGAGCATTTGGAGAACTCAAAGTTTGTTAGCTGAGTCATATGGTTTGGTTGGCTGGAGCAGCTGATGCCAAAAACAAAAATTTGTTGGCTGAAAAGTTTGTAAGCTGGGGCATTTGTAAGCCAAGACCCCACTGTATATAGGCTCCATCTCACATTTAGAAATAATTTACTGCATTTAAGAAAACATTCATTTTGAAATGAAATAAACCCTTTTATTCAAACTGCAATGCCTCAGAGAATTCCAATGATAAAATCTTTGGATTTGAGCTGAGAGTGACATTTTTATTTTATATACGGCAAACAATGACCTACAGCACAATAATTTTAATGATATTCATTCCAATAAGTCTAATGATGTATGTGATGTGGCCCAGATATTTGCACATATAATGCTTTAGGGTTTCATACATCCACTGATAAAAAGGGCGCCCGCAAAAAATTAAATAATTTACAGATAGCTTTCATCTATTGTTCAAAAAAATAAATTTCTTTATACTGCATGTAAAATATACTTGTCATCTTCAGATGGATGCAAACCCTCAATTTATAAGCTGATGTGCATCATAGACTTTAAAAACCTATATATAACTCCAATTTGTATAAGAGGATGTATATATTCATCAACTAATCTCTCTCTCTCTGTCTCATTCTGTTTATATAATGCTCATGAACACGCCCTTGAGATGAACTTTCCTTATATTCCCAGCTGATTGCTCAATTATCCCTGTTCACTCACACTCTCACACAGCAGACATGCCTTTGGGATGATGTGGGCTGCTGCCATTCATCACTCATCCATGATGAGTGCTCCACACCACCTCATGGGTATAGTAGTGTGTCACCCAGTCTTGCCTGTGTCAATTGACCTGGCTCTATATATGTATGAAGGCATCAAACCCGCATGAAAACAATTACACAAAAGTCTACTCAACTTGCTGTGGGCTGATGGGCCTTATTGAAAAAATAAAATAAAAATAAACTTGTCCATGAAAAACGAGTTTCTCTGTCCTGTATGGTAGATATGATCAGGGTGCAAGCATATATAAATCACACCTGATGCTCATGTGGAGAGAAATTGAGGAAGTGTGGAGGAAATTGACAGTGAGCTTCATATATATATATATATACTGTATATATATATATATGGAGGGGGGATGCTGTGGAAATTGGCATAAGGCCCTGGAAATTTCCCAAGTTAACAAGGAGGGAAGTCCTGGTGTGAAATAAAATTAATAAGGACATTTTTCACTGGATGGGGCCCCCCATGCGCTATAATGAGTCCTTCCTTCCAGCTTTTTCTAGTCAGCTCTTCTCTATATACTGGGTCATTAATTTAACCAGGCAAGTCCCCCATAAACAGACAGGCGCAAGTATATAATAATAAAAAAGGAGATTTTGCACAATGTGCAGAAGAAGAAAAGGGGGGATGGCAGACCTTTTCTTCAAGGGGGAGAGATGAATGGGTGAAAAGGCTTGATATGGAAATTCCCCCAGCAATGACACAAGAATTCCATCAGGGAGTGACCCATTGTACATGCTGGGTCACTCTTGGTCAGGCCCCAGATTGGTGGCAGCAGCACAAAGCTGGGTCTTGGTTGGAATTTGCCCCAATACATCAGGAGTAATATTATAGAGAGAGGCTGCAGCATCAAAGGGGAAGTGGGAAATATAGTGCTGCATCATGGCTGCTGCTGTATGCTGGTCTGGATGATAGGTGCTGAGGATGCACATTTTTACCATCTCTCTCCCCACTGGGAGAGTGAAAGTGATTTGCATGGGAGGAGAAAAAAGGCTGACAGGGCTATTTCCCTGTCATCAGCAGAGCCTTCAGCAGCCCATCAATGTCAATGCTGACATGAAACAAAAGGGTGCAAACCCAGCTGGTGAGAGAAAAAAAGCAGCAGTCATCTCACCATTTTTTTTGTAGAAAAGTAGCAGACTGGATATGCACCCAAGATTTACACAATATTACACTTGCCTTTTACACAACATATGGGACAGAAATTCAGATTTTTAGGCTTTTATTTGTGGTTAACAGCACTGAGGAGATAATCATGGAGCTAGATCAAGAGCTTAGTTCTTCACTAGTAATAAGTGTTCATAATGAATATGTACATTTGAATTATTGATGAAAGCACACAATATGCTTATACAAGGACATTTCCAGTAATCAGTTATTTTAAAAGCTTTTTATGAAGTACTCCTTCAATCTCAAAAGGTCCCCATTTATAAATAGAGGCATTAAACTCCATATAATGGAAGCTCAAATGAAATTATTCTCAATCTCTACAACATAAAAATACTTTATCTCTGGAAAAGATCCAGAGGCACTGCATATTGCAAAACAAGATCAAGTACAGTATTGCAACCTTGCTGCACATTATTCTTGACATGTTTTTCAAGAAATTTGTTGACAGACAATTTCAAAAGCTGAGGAAATGATGAATAGATTTCAGAGATTCTCAGATATATCATGATTTTCAATGGGAACAATATGTTTGGTTTGTTTAGTCATGTTTTCCTGCTGCTGTTAACAGAAGCAATCCACCACCAGTTTCATGACCTTTCCATGTTTTTAAAATTGCTTTTCATCCTGCCAACTCTTTTCTGAAATTGTGATACACCTTCTCTGTTTTCTGTCAATTCAAATTCCCCACATATTCCTCTTTTTAGATACACACTAAAAATAGGCTAGCTAATTGAGTGTCCATAGAATGAATCACCATCACCTGATTGGTACCATGAAAGCTCATCTTTTTGGAAAGCATGATTTTTTATGGCACCAAGTCACCCTGAACCAGGGTGTTGTCATCATCTTCCTCAGGCCTGGTTGATTCATGATGAATATCATCCTTGAGTGTGAAGCTTTTTCCCACCAGCTTCCCAATAATATATAGCAAAGTCATCATTGTTTGTACACAAAGTCAAAACCTGCCTTGTATCTTGAAAATAAGGGTCCCAACAGAAGTTATTCAGAGAACCCTAAAAAAGGAAAAAAAAAATTATACCAAAATATAAACTTTACTCGGAATAAAAAAAAAATCAGTGACATTTTCTGGTAACAAACAGGCATGAATTGCATTTTTTGCGCTCTGTAATTTCGGCAACAACAACAAAAAAGACTCACAACAATTAAAAGCAAGTAAGCAATTCGCTGATTTGATGCAAAACAGAAAGCATATATATACCCGGTGCATTTCGCGAGTTATTCCTCTTTTTTTTTTTTTATAACTTCCATTCCTCGTATATAGTCATTCATTGCACAGTATACACACTGATTGATTTTTTGATTTCAGTCAACATATATATAGCATGTGGATTTTTTTTTTAAGAAAAGCGATAAAAAATGTGTGCAAAAACACGCGGTCAAACCTGTTGTGCCGAATTGTCCTCTTGCTGAATTTGCTGTTGTGGCTGCTGCTGCTGCTGCTGTTTTATCTGGTCTCGCCATGGTGTAATCATGGCCTTCATTCTCTGTCACATCACAAAAGATAGACGCTATTTAATATGCATGTTTACTAAAAATACAGGGCAAGTTCAAGAAACTTTGTCAGTCTTGTACTTCCATGTAATTGGAGTCTTGTTGATTGAATGGAGATTGTATTACTCGATCATCATTTTGTGACCACTGCTATTGTTCACTCAAGCTATTATATTGAGAGACTACACAAATAAAAGTTAATAAAAGGGGTGTGGTTGTGGAAATCTTGATTGAACCTTGTGAACGCTGAGATGCGGCAAATAAAGTGTTCTGTTCATTCATTCATTCAATAAAAGTTAGAAGTAGACCCATCAATATCATGAAATAATGTAGATTTTTTTGTACACTTGGATGTTATATAAATTTTATTGTAATATGTACTGGTATATAGGTACTATTGTACCAATGAAATATTAATTCAAATAGTTGAAAGAATGTGTTAAAATAGTTGAAAGAATGTGTTAAAATAGTTGAAAGAATGTGTTAAAATAGTTGAAAGAATGTGTTAAAATAGTTGAAAGAATGTGTTAAAATAGTTGAAAGAATGTGATAAAATAGTTGAAAGAATGTGTTAAAATAGTTGAAAGAATGTGGTAAAAAATAGCTTTAAGAAGATCTGAAAACTATAAGAAAAATCTATGATTGCCATAATTTCAAATGGATTGATGATGAATGCAAACTTTTGACATGGGTGAGGAATACGTTTCTCTATAGCTCCATAGCTGCACACCTGCACTCTTGATAAAATGCTTTCATTGGGAAAAAATATATATGCTTTGTTCATGACCATATTAATGAAAATGGAAAAAAGCATGAACAACTTATTTTTGGAAAACTTGTCCAGATAAAAAGCTTTAAATTATCCAGCATATAATCACTACTGGCACAGCAATAAAATTATAATTTCAGTTGAGCCTCTCTAAATGAGTCAGATTTCAAGGGACCAGCAAAAAAATTTTATTTAGGAAGGTTTTGAATTTTAGAGGGCTGAGCTACAAAACAAAGCCCTTTTGTTCTGGAAAATATAGAAGAATTTCCCAAAATTGTATATAGTAATATTCTGTGGCTTACATGTCTTCTTAAATGAGTTAAAAGGATGCAGAACTTGGAGGCAGGGGTTCATTTTCCCAATTAAATTTTCCCTTCATTTAAAACACATAAATTTCTGTTTTTATTGTTTTGTTTTTTGTTTTTTGGTGTCAAGAAAAAAATAGCCAACAGGCCACAGAAAATGAAATTTATGGAGGTTTGAGAGGAAGACCTTTGACTTAAGGAGGTCTTTTTCTGCATTATTGTTTCTAAGGCGATTCAGGCAGAGATCTGAAAAGAAATTAACTTAGGGAGGTAGATTATTTGACTTAGGGAGGTTTGAGTTATCAAGGCTCAACTGTATTACAAAGTTAAGGAAATCACAATACTTTCATTTTCCTGGGATTTTGGAAGTTTTTCTTGCAATTCTTGGACAAGAATTATCTTCTGACTCTAAAAAATGAATCAATTCTATGTATTTTTTAAAATTAAATCTCCTTTATTCTTCAATAAAAAGATGCTACACCTAAGAAAATAAAAATTACTTCAAAGGGAATTCAGGCAGAGGCTTATTTCCAACTATGGGGAAACTTCATTGGTTTTATTTTTATAAATTTGTGTAGTAAAAAAACATGCTGGGAAACTTGGCAATTTTCAAAAAATATTTTCAGAATTATTATTCTGATATGTCCAGAAACAACTTATATCTGAAGAATGTTTTTTCCAGAAAATGCCTCCAAGTGGGATATTATTCTTGTTCCAAACAATTGTTTTTTTTGGCTCTAATGTGTGTACTTGAGATTTCTTCTATATATGTTGAAGTTTGGAAAATATTGAATGAAAAACTTGGAAAAAATTTCCTCTGTGTATGTTGTAGTAATGAAAAATTTGGAATAACCTAAATAAGCACTTCATTGTAAAGAACAGAACAACTTTTGAACCATTTTTAAAAATTGGATAAGACATGCATGACTCACCTGCTTGAAGGTGCCCTTGGCTAATGAGAATTGGACAACCGCAAAAAGAGGGATCATGAGAACACTGGAAGCAGCAATGGCCCAGCCAAGTCCATTAGCCCATGCTGGGTACTCATAGTTCTCCATTCTCAATGGTTCATGGTTTTTGAGTCCATAAACAATGATAAACTAAGAAACAGATAAAAAATCAAAACAATTTATAATTTTATTTTTGCTTTATCATCCCTATACAAGACTGGAAAGAATGAATGCTAGAAACAGAAGGTCTTTCAATTCAACAAACTTGGCACTTCAATGCAAAAGATACATTTAGATTTCCCAATCCTTTTTAGCATGCCTTGAAATTGAAAGTTTATTGAGAGGGCTGTATTTTGGTTTTTTGTGTTACATACCAGGAGGAAGACAGGTGCTGCAAACTTCCAACAAAAACGCCAATAGATGCCAGGATAGAACCCAAGCATATCATGGATGTCCTCTGAAAAGCGGTCAATACCTGATGGTGGTAAAAATGTTCAATGTTAAATTCTCCTGCTTTGGCAAATCTTGCTTTTGTTTCCTCATGCATTATTAGATTATTTAAATATATTTATTTTTTAACATACATCAATAACACTTCTGGTCTACATCAGCACACAAGCTCAGATTCATCAAATATTGTTTTGAACTTCATATTCATTTTGTTGAAAAAAGGCTGGGGTATGCAATAGTTTCATGGTTGTAAACTGTACTTGCAATGCACATTCTTTCCTTCAGAAAACTGAATTATTTTCCAAACATCATCCCTGACTAAAAATTGTAGATATAAAGTTGTTTTAAAAAAGGTTGCTTTATATAGCAGTGAACATAAATAAAATATGAATTATGAATAAAATGAAAATAATAATCAATATTTACATCACTTACATGGAATATGTGCTCTTGATTTTTATACATTTTCATTTAAAGGCAAGAAAACATGCACAAACTGGTATTTATTATTGACCAATTATGATATACTGCATGATACAAGTATGCAATATGTACCAAAATTGACCTAAAATAATGCATCATGGTACAATGGTGTCCATATAAAAATATTGAAAAAATTAATTTATTCAAGCTCGTATTAAAATGTCCATCAAATTCTTAAAATTTTGTTAAAATTATATTTCAACACTGAGCTGGCAATTTATATATTGTTTTCTGCCATTCCACATTCAAGGAGCAATAAGCTACATATATATCACTATGTCCTTCTTCACATGATATACTGTATTATTAATACAGTACAGTGGCCCCCCGCCTAACAGACCTCCCGTGTAAGGGATTTTCGCTGAACAGACCAGCTCTGCAAGCAGTTTTTCCTCCCGCCTATCAGACAAAATCCGCCAAACAGACTTCTTTACCAAATTTTAATCACAATTTTTAACTTTAAAAATTAAAAAATAGATTAACTTAAACACTAAAGGACTTTTTGTCTAACAGACTTGTCCCTTGCACAAATCAAGTCCGTTAGACAGGGGTTGACTTGTATGTGCATATGAATTCTTATTGAGAAATGAAAATGAAGTATATGCAATATATATTTTCTCACCATAGATCCAAGACACAGCAATTGCTTCAAAGAGCACTGCAAAGAGCATAGAGTATGTAGCTGCATAGCTGTCCAGTAGTTGGAAAACATAGAAGCCTCCCTCAGATACACTTGCCAAGCCCACTATAAAGTAGAGGCTGAATAGCCCTGCCACAAAAATTTCACGGTTCCTCTTCACAATGGGGAACTCATCACTCAATGCTGTGATGATGGCCTCTGATCCACCAAACTATGCATTTTTTTGGGACCACAAACAAGAAAGAAAGATATATTAAAAAATACAGAAATAATATGCAATCACAAATATAGTTTTGGGATCCTGTCCAATAACTTACTGAGCTATCAAGTCCCAAAGTGAGGAGCATCATGAAGAAAACAATTGCAAAGAAAGTTGAACCAGGCATTGTGGCAATGGCTTCAGGATACACAATAAACACAAGTCCAGGTCCTTCAGTTGCAACCTGACAAAAAATAATGCATTATTGTCAAAATGAAAAATTAAAAAGCACCCCAGCATTATCTAGTACATAAAATACAGAAATCATCAAGGGAAATGTATAAAACCTTGAAGAATAACACTCAATCTTACCTCAGATATGTCCTTGCCAAGTTTCTGACTCATGTAGCCCAGCACAGAAAAGATTACAAAGCCTGAGACAAAGCTTGTGAGTGAATTAATGCAGCTTGTGAGTAGGGCATCACTGCAATGGAAAAATCCCTGTTTGACTATACCATGTAATAAATTTAATTGCATCAAAAACAAAACACTCACTGGTAAACATTATTGTGGAACTTGTTGTAAGAGGCAAAGGCCAGAAGAACACCAAAGCCAGGCCCAAGAGAGAAAAATACCTGTGTTGCTGCATCAACCCACACCTAACACATCCATACAATAAATATTTTTTTCATTTCATAGGAAAACTATGGATAAATTCATGCATATATGCCACAATACTTTGGAATCAGCAATGCGGGAAAAATCTGGGCTGAGATAATAGGTTATCCCAATCTGTGCCCCAGGCAGCATCACTCCATGTACTAGCAAAATTGCCAGCACAACATATGGGAAGAGAGCTGTGAACCATACAACCTGCAAAAACAGCACATATATGCATGTGATTAATGCTGAAGGAAGACTACAGTAATTGAAATTTACAATATTGGCATACCGTATACAGTCAACCCCTGCACAATCAACTTGATTTGTGTAAACAGACTAGTCTGTTATGTGGAAAGTCTGTTATGTGGAAAGTCTGTTATGTGGAAAGTCTGTTATGTGGAAAGTCTGTTATGTGGAAAGTCTGTTATGTGGAAAGTCTGTTATGTGGAAAGTCTGTTATGTGGA
>CAJPEX010005132.1:0-17776 GCA_905338405.1 Notodromas monacha | reverse complement strand
TTTTACAAGAAGTATTTTATTTTCAACGGACAACAGATTATACATACGTTGCCAATTTACAAAGTTACATTTCAATAATTCACCAGAGAATTCTTGCCTTCCAATTGCTCGTAAAAGCTTAAGGGAATTCGTAATGGCTTGACCATTTCGGGGAGTTGTAAAAAGTTCAAACTTATATTTTTGGATAAAAAAATATTGCCTAAATACTTTGCTGGATTGCACACCAGAAATGAATTAATTTGCAGCTAATTTTTCTGGCTTTTGCAAGTTTTGAAAGCAAGCACTAAAACAAGAAAAAATACTTTGAAAATACTTTGGTCTTCCTTATTTGGCACTCTGTGTAACCACAGACAGTAGAATATGAATAGAGCCCTTGTTTCCAGCCTAACAAACATTTTCTGAAGTCCTGGTAGAAAGCTTATAAAGTAAATTTTTCAAAGAATCTCTTCACCACGAACTTTCAAAATTCAGTATAATTACATTTTGAGGAATGTTTAATAGATTCTCGGTGAGTATACATTTTTGGAATATGACATCAAACACAGTCTGGAAATTTTGAACCCAAATGTGGCTGATTGGTGAATGAATGGAAGTAATTATTGAAGAGAAAAATATACTGTCTAGTCCTAGTGGTTTCACCCATCATCCTCCCATAATGAAGAGATCGGTGCAACTGACGGGATCCATGGTTGAAGCTAATTATTTTTCAGAAGATCACTGAGTTTTCCAGGCATTAATAAAAATCAGAGAATGACAGGGAAGCATCAGGATCTAATTTTTCCAGCCTTCAAAAATCTCATCATAACAAAGTGTTCAGTATGACAAACTTTTCTGAAGTCCAGAAGCAGTATTTTTTTTAAAGATTTCACTTTATAGTATATGACATACATTTTTGAGAAACCCTTTCATATCTTTGCTATATTCAGACTCTTTTAAGGGGAGCAAAACAATAATTGACTTAATGCGTGGAATTTTTTTTTTCTTTGGAGAAGGTTTTCCTTTCATCATTAATTACTCACTGGGAAAAAAGTTTCAACCGGATAAGGAAAATGTCTTCAAGGCATCTCACCTCCTGAATTTTGAACACAATCTCGAAATTTCGCATGTGAATTCACACCAAGTGCAGAACTGCATCACTCATGGAACGCGGGAACAATGTATCATGCGTCATCGTGTGAGTTATCAGTCACTGATGGCTCACCAAGGCAAAAAAACCAACTGTTGAAACATTCATTTTAAGCAAATGAAAATGAAACTGGATCAAAGGAAAGCGTGAAATCGGCATACAGCAGGGAGTGAATGCGACTCTATCCCACAAAACCCAGCTCAGTATTCAACCCTAGGACCTGATTCCATGACCACTGACCGACAGCACCTGCCATACTGAGCTCTCATCTGTTTTTGTCACGGTCAAGCCCCGCGACAGAAAAGTGGACTCTATCCTGGATAATTGCCACTGCGTTATTTGTGAAGGTGGTGTTGGTAGTGGTTGTGTCCGAACATGCACGATAAAACAGACGTATGGGCATCATGGACTCGACACGCTTAGTTGATCTCCGTCTGTTTCCGGTGTCCGTATCCGCGACGTCGCGATCCTCACGCCCAATCAGGCCGAACCGTTTCCGCCCGACTGACTGACCAACAGACGATGATGTCCGATTTCGTATACTAAATGCTTATACAGTATATGAGGCATGAGATGTGCCACCAAAGTTGTGAAAATGTTTCTAGATATCCTTGGTATACCGTACAGACCTCCTAATTTTCCATTCCTTCGTTTGCCATTGGTCAGGAATTACCTGCATTTTAAAAGCGATAGGAGGGTACTGAGCGGGGCTTCAAGATTTGGATGTGATGGTTGCTGGACCATCTCCCTATATGTTGCAGCATCCATGTCTCCAATCACATTTTTCACGTATACTTCAATGGGAAATACCGTATATCAATTGGTTCCCCTGTATATCGAAATCAGGAACAAATTCCGCCAAAATTCATTGAAATATTTGCTCTACTCACAGATGCAGACAAAAACTGTGCAGAAGAAAACCAAACAGATTTTTTTTTCACCAGAAAGAGCTTAATAAGCAAAGAACCGGGACAAATACATGCAGCTATACAAGGGGGGGAAAACTTGGAAAAATCCACAAAATTAGATTTTTAATTACAATTTGAAGTAATTTTGAAATGAAACTTATTCAACGTGTTGTGAGTACAGTATATATGGCTCAACATGTTCAGAGATACGGTATCACAATTTTGAAAAATAAAAGTGGTAATTTTTCTAGAGATGCTCTGAAGGGCCCCGATCATCAGAATCAGTGTCGGGATGTCAGGGCATATTTTCTCAGTTTCAAGTAAGCGCCAGTTTAAAGGTCGACATGTTGGGCGTCCGTGTGTAGGGTAATAATGTATTTTTGCATTCCTCGCACGCGCCAAAACACATATAGAGAGTTCTGCGTTAGGCGAACCTATTACAAAACTAGCGCACACTCTTCCAAGCTATTTTCAGTAAACCTTCCAAGACTGTAATCGGTCAGAAACCCGGGTGAGCATATTCTTCCCCAAGGGCACGTTTTTGTTGTTGTTGCTTCAAGCAGTTTCTATGGCACTTAAGACGACTTCACGAGACATAGCATGGCCCCGAATTATTCGTTGCAACGCAATGCGTCTCTCTTTTGAAAATTAATTCCTCTCTTGCTGTAATAATATCTTGTTTCCAAGATTAAGGCCGAAAATTTAGAAATTAAGTACACCAGTAAATTTCGTCTTCAAAAATCATTGGGAATCCATCAATATGAACTATTTAGTTCTTCAGACTTGCTCCTATTATTTAGAAAACTTTACTTCCACCGGCTGCATCTGAAATGAATAAAAATCACCTGCACAGCTGGAATTCTTTTTTTTTTTCAAATGGAGGGAACGCTCCTCATTTTTCTCCGCCATGTCAGGATTACACAGGTCCCTTACAGGATTGGAATTCGTTGGATCAAAGTAAAAACAATCATCTGAGACAAGGGGAAGTTTTGACTCACTCTCCCTCATAATGGACGTCAGAATGGTTCTCATCATTTGAAAATAAAAAATTACTCCTATAGATAAAAGGGAAATTGTCACCGCAAAAACCCGCGTGCATGGTATTTTTTCCTGTGCGAAACCGGTCACAAACTTTCTCGAATTCCGAAAAAGATAAAAACCACTGCTGCTTCATTTTATATAGTATTTCAAAAGCTTCTCTCATCATCCTGACTTGTCCATGTACTCTGAAGTCGTAACGTGTTTATAGAAGTTCCAAAGGCCTCTATGTGGAAGCTTTCAGAAAGTTGATGTTCGTGATACAGAACAAGAGCAAGTGAAAAATCAAACGCAGGAACACAGAAAACCTTTCTCGGATATGATTGATTTATCTGGTTGATGACGGCATCAAAATCTTGGTTATAGATCGATTGATCGAAATCGTCTAAAATACACATTTCAAACGTTTCACGATCGTTTGATGCGTGATTGCATGAAATTGGTTCCTTGTTTGACAAGTCGTGTGATTATAAATTTTTTTCTCTGTTCTTCATATTTTATGAGCTGAAATGGGAAAACCAATTATATATTCTCGGAAAATTGTACGACTACTCCAATGACTAATGCATCCAATGGGGAAACGGTTTTTTTACCCGAGCTGTTTTTAAGTATTTAATTTTATTTGAAAATTTTACGGCTTTCTCTCTCTAATAGAAAATTGTCGGATCCCATTAAATTCAGCAAGGAAATCTCATTTGACTGCCGAGCAGAATGCTGTAGACCGCAAGGAATCGCCCTTCTCACTAAAACTCATTATGCTCCAGCTTTTCATCGTTGAATAAAAATTCAAAGTAACGTTCTGCATCGATCAGCTGCTTATACCATTCAATGAGAAGTGAAGAAACGAATTAATGACTTGTATTCTGAACATGTTTTAGTGAGAAACGTTTGAGGGGGATCGTTGATTGAGACAGGTACGGGTTTCAATAAAAATGTACAGTAATCGAAAATTTACGGATTACTTTGTTTTTCACGCGGAAAACGAATTAAATCCGATTTTAAACGAAATATTTTCATCACAATCAAACAGCAAAACGCTTCTAAAACGTGCCCAGTATAAATCTGACATCGTCTCTGACCAATTAATCTCTGCAAGGATTCGAATCATAGCGATGTAGGAGATCGTTGATTTCAAAATCGAAGACTTATCACTAATTTTTAATAACACCATATATAAGAGAAAACTTGCAAAAAACGCTTGAACTTTCCTGCTACTAGCAATCGTTTTTTCTGTTACGTTTTCGACCTCTTTTCTGATGCAGATGCAAGAAGCGGAAACAAATTCTGGAGAAGCTGGCAAGTATATACATGAAGAATAGAATGGATCAGTTCAGAGAACCACAAAAATTCGCCAAGACAGCGCCTTAGCCATGGGAAATTGCGGTGGTGCAACGAATTACATCCCTAAAAAATATTCACCTACATCCAACAAGGACTGAAAAAAGAAAAATCAGGAACAGAACCCCACCAAACTGAAAACCTCCATGAAATCCTGGTTCTCACACCAAGTTATACGTTCATCTCCCCGTGACAAATGCTACTACGTAGAGTACGTACACACCGAGAGTAACACGTGAGCCTTTTCTGCTAGGTTTCTGATTTCGCAGCCCAATTTCCGCATATAATGACCAGGAATTTCTGGGAACATCTTCACCGAAATCTCATCATCATCTTCGTACGCAGCATTGCTTTTTTATTTAAAAAAAAAAGTGTGCGAGACATAAATGTTTGCTCGGATCGGATTCTTCTGGTTTCAGTTCCACAAATTTTCTTCGCGTCTCTGCAAATTATCGTCCCTTTCCTTCACTAACCGAAGCCAGGTACAGTATTGCATTTTTCGATGTTTCCTTCCAAAGCTTTGAAAAATGCCTATTATTCTACCACAGATTCGCCAGACCTATTGGAAGGATTCTAGTGACGGAATCAGGAGAATTTTAGCAAATTTCGTGAAACAATTTCTGATGCAATAATCGGTCTTGCTCACCGTCGGCTGGGAGATTCGTAAATGTATCAAGTCTTCAGCAGTGTGTATAATAATCACAGGAAACTGGAAAAAAGTATCACACTGCTCGAATTTCCCGTAGATTGACTTGCACAATTTCATAATAACCAACCATCACCAGTCACCACCATTACGCGAGGACAATACGGGGAATAGAAGCGAGTAAATTCGAGTCTTCTCTCAATGGAAAAAATCGGCGAAAATTTTCCACTCCACGTAAAGAAGGTTTTAGGTATTTTAATTCTACGAGAGAATTTGAAAAATGGGGAGCAATGTCAAAGCCGGTTCGTTGCCGCGGTGTTCGTACAAAGAAAAATGAAAACCCTGTCTAGAAATGGTGCGATCTTGAACTCGACTCGACCTGCGCTTGAAAGCCTTGAAGTGGGCCATTTGTCTCACTATACACGTAACTGACGCGGAATTGTATCATCCCAACATTTGCGCCTATGCCCGGAGGAAACATGTTCACTGATGGTTATTTCTTCCTCATGCTGGCGCTATTAATTACCCCGGGACCCTTTTTTCCGCGTGTAAAACTTATTCAGTAAGGAGGAAATGGAGCCAGTAATCGTCCTCGCCCTCGATGGGATGAGCATTGAGCTGGCCAGAAGGATGAGGATGATCTTTGGAATACAAAGGCAATGGTTGTGAGTGCAGAATGACTCCTCTTGGCCTCGTTATTTGTCTTCTTGTTCTTATCTGGGACTTGAATAGCTTATTCATTTCTGATGAATAGCAGCAGCTCTTGTTGAAGGTACATTGCTATTAAATGTACAGTATATACAGGGGCGCATGCAGGGTGATTCAGGCTTAAATTTTATGCCCAGCATTCCAAACCCTGAGAATTGAACCATCGGAAGCTAATGATTCTCGCAACTGATAAGAAATAAGCTATACTTCCAAATCTTAGAGGGATAACTACAAAAAGTATTTGTTTCATATGATTTCTCCTGAAAAATTCTTTCTAAATGGCTCAATCAATTGAAAATATTTGAAAGCATGCTGAACGCTTTGTGTGCTTTAATTTGTTATCAGTAATATCCTTAAGCTGTGATTTTTGTCATTATTGGAAAAAATAATGCATTTAATAATAATACATGCTTTGTATGTACTGTGATGTATTTTATTTTATTGCTTATATGGTGAATTAATTTCATTGGCCGTGATGTATGGTGTGTGGGGAAGGGGGGAGGATATTTGGAGAAGCTTTGGGAACCTTGTAAACACTGAAAAGAGGCGAAACAGAATGTAAATTAATCCATAAATAAATTTCTGAGTTGCTTATTCATTAATATCAAGTCAAAAACCAAGTTTCAATTGATTTATTTAAGACGTTTTCATTAGCACAAAAGTCTCACATTCAAAAGTCCAAGATTATTCACTGTTTTGAATCACTTATTCTGTTGTAGAATATACCTTTTTACGATGAGTTCTTTGCCCGGGAAAAATGAAACCTTAATTTTTTTATTCAAAAGGAAAAGCTCACAACAGGAAATGCGCCCAGGGAAAATATAATGAAGTACTTTCCTTTCTGCATGTTTGAGGCATCGAAGCAGCGGCAATTGTGCACCATAAGAGGTACAACTTGAACTTTGACAACAAAATGCCACTACTGTCTAGTGGCACATATTAAAATAATGTGCTTTCTCATGCACCTCAAGCAGCGCGTGTGTGAAATTCGATGGCTTATCTTTCTCAGGAGTTTTTTTACTGAAGATTACTTGGAGCGATTTTATATTTCTGCTGGACTTATGCTTCTGGTGAAGTCGGAAGTCCTGCTCCTGGGGCAGTGCAGGAATTCCAAAAAAAAATGCTGCGTGTTCAGTTCATCTGCTTCTTTAGAAAGAAAAATAGTAGCTTCCTTGCTCGTTGCTGCTGGTGTCATGGTGTGTCTCGCACTTGCACGAGAAAGTCGAGTCAATAATGTCTCTGCGATGGTTCGTGACGATCCCTGATGTTGAACTGACACTTGTTGAACCGCACCTTTCACAGTCGAACTATGCCGCACGCACCGCCTTCAGCTGAAAAAAATGTGAAGCGCTCTTCTTTTCCGGAGTCGACGGTCGCTCTCACGGCCAAGGCCGGAATCTGATTCATGTCTTTGGTCCGAGTGGATGATCAATTTCGAGAGTGGAAAGAGAAACAATAAAGGCTAGGTTTCTTGCATCTTATACACAGTAGTTGTAGGGCTTCCAATGGATTCGTACCAGCACATGAAGGAGTGATTAGTCACAAGTGGATGATGACTCAGCACACCGCACCTGTACAATTAGGATGAAATGCCTGCATGGCCATATGCTATACTTTTTAAACAAACACGCACGCACATTCACATACAATCACGGTAAAATGTCATCAGGTCGACGAATAAAAGTTCTGATAAAACATACAGTTCAGATGCAAAACAATTATTGTTCAGAAGAAACAGTATGTGGCACAAAACAAGAATTCAATACTGTTCAGCATATCTTGTTCAAAATTTCTCCGAAATTCCGTCTGGCGGCATTCTGCTCTTCACTCATTCAAGAATCCTGGAGATATGAAGCTGGGCAACACAAAAAATCCGCAGGGTGAGTGCCTGCTGGTCTCTCCATCAGTGAAGGGCAGAATGATGGAAGGGTGACTTTTGCACAAAAATTTCACAAAATATTTCAAATACTGTGCTGTAGATATGAATCCTTCGTGAAGAATAATGTTTTTTTTTTTATTTTCGAAAATCTCAATCCTATCATTCCTATGCTATTATAATTTCCAAACCAAACTTTGTATATTCACCAGATTGAAATTGGTGTTGACGATGATGCGTCCTTTGAATTTTATGTGTGACTTTTGTGAGTCCTCTGAATATCGTAAGGAGCAGGATGGATGGTTGAGTGAATTTAGTTACAGTATGCGGAAATTCTGTTTACATGCGACATCTACATTGTTTACTGGAAACAATGCATACAGTTTTCGTAGAAGCACCAGAAGATGTGCTTATTCATGGTCTTTCGGCGTTATCGATGCCTTACGAGGTTCAGGAGTCGAAATTTTAACCTGCACATCTTATCTTGTTCCGGACTTCCACTTATTACATATGCAGCGCATTTTTTCGCATGTAACGGGTTTGAACTGACAACAGTACAGTAATCATTTTCTGGAAAATGACGTCGAAACAAATTATACGGGAAAGAATTGCTGGTCATTTTCGATCTAGAATTAGTCAGAATATCTTGATTATTTTTATGAGTGGAAATCAGCCCTAGATATTTTTTGGTCATCCCAAACAGTACATCCAACTTTGATGGAATAATGTCAAAACAAGGATGCAATGAAACATGCATAACTTACTTTTTGCTGATATTATAGACTTACTTTACAATTACCAGAGGCAACATTTTTTCAAGTGCAGATGAGGTGTTATGCAGCCTCTTAGCGAAATTAATTGTGGACCCAATCCACAATCTTCTTTGGACAGCCGAAGAATAGCCTAGCAATATGTTCATTCCATTCGGAAGTTGGAGTGAGAGATGAACTTCATTGCATGCCCATCAAAAATGAGCAAAGCAGGTTGAAAGCATGCCACAAAATCATTAAATCATACGACGCAGGGGTCCGAAATGAAACCTTGATTTGAACAAATGAAATGAGAATTGCCATTCAAAATCTTATAGTATAGCATGCTGAGCAGATAATTTTACTTCAGATGATGTTGGTTGCGTAAAATTGAGTTCAACAAATAGGTTACTTTCTGGATTTAGTTTTCTGCAACACTTACGGTTTTGCAGCCAGACGTAGGGATGGACTTCTACTGTTTTCAACATGCTGCTGTATACCCATGTGATAAGCTAGAAGCACAGTACAGCATGTTCCTGTGGATGAATGGTATCTTTTCTTCTGTTTTTCTGATGAGGTAAACTGCCAGAAATTGCTGTTCATTCAAGGTGGTACCTTGACACCACCCAATACATAGAAGCCAATTCCTTTATTCAGGTAATAAGGAGCACATACATATAAATATTTTCACTTGAGGAATCAGGTGGAATTTCTTATACCTACTTTGCGCATGTACCGTACATTCAAGTTTTTCAACTTTTCCAGAGTGGTTCATTGCAACGTTTGCGATGCAGTAGCAATTACCATATTTCTGAACTGTTACAGCTGATTACGTTATGCACCAGTTCCAATATATACAGTACATTAAAATCTTGTTTTAACAAATACTTTATTAAAACAAGATTTTTGAAGGTTTTGACTGATTGGAAAATTCTCTAATGATTAAACCTCCATACATTCAACATCTTCCTTTTGTGAATGTTCAGATGTATCCAGCATTTAAAAAACTCTGATCTTCAAAAAGAAGTTTACATGTTGATGACAAGCATTCATACTGAATATCTGGTCAACATCAGCACTTTTTGTTGACGAAACCTCAATAGCCTGAAAAATTTCACGACGGCATGCCATAGTAGAGAAATCATACAGCCAAAGGAGAAGTTAAAATGTCACCTAATGGATGGTCCCTCACATCTGCTTGAAGCTGTGTTGATTTCTTTGTCCTTCAGAAAATGTTTTAATTTTCCCCCTTTCTACGGTGAACTTGGGATTTGTACAAACTTTTGGACCATTGCTGAGCAGTGAGGACAGAACCAATTCAAAAAAACCTCAAATTCGAGCCAAGGCTCAAGTTAAAAAGTAAGATATTTGTTTTCTTGTCCTTGGAAAATTTGTGCTGAAAAAACATGTCTGACTGCTTGGAGTTTTTCTTGCATTCCTAGCACAGGATCAGCACAGCATATTTCTGAAAGCTGAAGGAATCACGCTTTGGGGATTTTTTGACTTGGGCCTTCAAAAGTCAAAACACAGCAGGGGCATTTTGGTGTCCTGATGGGGTGAAACTGAAAAGGGCTTGTGTTTCAAAAAATCACAGCTTTGAGGATGGAAAAGAACCTGCTGCCATCCAAGGGTCCCTTGTAGGGAACATTAGGAAAATTAAGTGCTTTTTCAAACTAACTGTACTGATGGAGTAACTCAGGATAATAGTTCCCAAGTCCAATCCCACGGTTAAAGTATTGCATGAAATCACAGCTGATCAAGAAGATTCACAGCAGAAAATTAATCGAATGACAATAGGAAATTTCAATCGGAGAAGCAGATTATTATAATTTCCCTTTCAAGGGCACCATTCCCATGAGAAAATCATGAGTTTATATTTCAATGCAAAAAACATTCCTTCATAGATGCTCCGGATATTCAACTTGTTTTTTTTTTGTAAACTGCTGGATTTCATTTTTTAATTTGAAGATTTTGGCTGCAACAATGTGATTTTGGCTGCAAAAATGTGATTTTGACTGCAACAATGTGATTTTGGCTGCAAAAATGTGATTTTGGCTGCAACAATATGATTTTGGCTGCAACGATGTGATTTTGGCTGCAATAAAGTGCATTAACCCTTGCACAGCAAAGTCCAGATATCTTTGCAAAATTCTGTGCAACTGAACACTGCATATTAGAAGAATCCTACTTTTGCACCCAGGCCTAAGAAGGGAAATATTAAACAGTATTTTCTAATCATGCAGAAAATTTCAATGAAAAAAGTAAAAAAAAATCCCTCAGTGGTTGGCCTTTTTTCCTGCATTCCTGGCGTACCATTTGCATGGGAGATTCCTGAAAAAAATAGGAAATATGCCTCCTCAATTTTTTTTCCACTTGAGTATCCTCAACATGGGAGCATTTCAGTGACCGTGGGTCAAACTAAAATGCACTGAAAATATACTGAATGCCACGCAATGCAAAAGAACCCTCCTCTTTCCAAGAGTTAATCAAAATATTTTTCAACAGTTTTTGTTTTCTTACACTTTGCATTGGGAGGCCTGTCAGGAATAAGCTGTGCAGTTTTCTTTTCTCATGTGTAAAAGCACCAACCTGATTTATGAATAACTCCCTATGCTGTCCAGCACAGCAAGGGGAGATAATTTAACCCTTTCACAGCAAAGGGTTCTCTCCCATCCTAGGACCAAGTTGGGATTTTCTTGGAAAGGTTTACATTTCATTTCTCTGGCAGGCCATGAAAGCCAAGCCAGGTGGCCTAGGGTAAAGTGACTAAAGTCAGACTTCGTCCAGCAAAAAGGTGTTGCTAATATTTTCTGAAGTCAGACTTTTTCTGCTAATGTTACATTCCTCTGAATGGGAATCTATCTTCTGTCTCCCAAAATCAAAGGGTTGAGAACCTCAGAAGAATGAAACTAATCCATAGAGAGGCTAAAAAAAAGCTGAGTCCTGGTGATGTATTTTTCTATTCTTGTGCCCAATTTTTCCTTGGATTTAAAATTCTATGTTCAACGGGACTTTACTGTGGGTGAACTGTTGCTTTTTTTTTTTTTTTTAAAACTGTCTTTTTTCTATTCTTGTGCCCAATTTTTCCTTGGATTTAAAATTCTATGTTCAACGGGACTTTACTGTGGGTGAACTGTTGCTTTTTTTTTTTTTTTAAAGCTGTCCAAGCCCACAGAATTTTTTTTGGATAGAGTCCAACTTTGCCGCATGAGGATTAAATTCTGGAGATATAACTTTGTGTGGCCCCCTGTCCTCCTCTTGGTTGTGGGAAGTGGGCTACGCTTGCATGTCATCACTTCACTTTCACGCGCACTGGCCCGTTTCCCCCGCACGCGGCGTGCGTGCTGTCCACTACCTCCAGCACTGAACCAGCATCAGAAGCCGAACGAATGAGGCTTGTTGTAGATTCCCGCTGCGAACTGGTAGCAGCTTTACGAAAATTTGCTCCAAACGATTCAATAGTACTGTGACGAATTCGATAATCATGAAAGTTTCTGAGGTCTTGCAATTCCTTGTGATCGGTGCCGTCGTCCAATTTCGGCTGTCCGAAGGTGAGCATCATCAGTGAGATCATCATACAAATCGAGACAGTCAAGTTTTACCCCAGGGTTTTTTCTGGCTTATTTGTACCAGTTTTCTTATTCCATATGCCGATTATAAGGTATCAATTGCGGACTGTAAATGTCTAGAGATTGTAACTTGAAGCCAACAAAATATAGTTGGACCCCGACATTCGGACTCCCCCATAACATACCCACGATTCGAGTTAGATACACTTGAGAGAAAACAATAAATTGCCCCGACATCCAGACAATGTCCCAAGTTATAGAAACTTTTTCAACCTTTTCAGAAAAAATTAAACTATGTATTTGCTACATTAGTATGCCTCTTGAAAAATTGATTCCCTTCCATGAAAATAAACTCTATGTTATAAATGGAAATGGGCCAATTTTGTGCTTAGTTTTTCTGAGTCTTTTTAATCATTTGTGCACAACATTACTGAACTTGTTCATCCCTTATTCTGAAGCTCATTGAGCCCAAAAATCTGATTCTGCATGGTTTTTGTTTGCGCAGTTACTGTATTTACTTGTTTACCAGGCGCCGTTGAGTAAGGCGCGCACAGGGGTTTTTCAGTTGGAAATTTTTCTAAAAAATTATCCCCAAGTAAGACACGCACCCTAATTTTTAGTGCAAAAAGCTACAAAATTTTGAAAATAAAAACCAAAAATTTGACTTAAGGCACAAATTGAGCAAAAATCTGATCAATTTTCAACTTTTCCAGTAAAAAAAGTTTTCTATTTACATTTTTTCCAAATGTCTCCATTGTAATCAAGTATATTGCACACATAACTTCCTATAACTTTGTGAAATATTTTTACCTGCTTATGAGGTGCACCCCTTTTTTCCTTTTGAAATTTGAGAAAAAAGGTGCATGTGGTACTTGAGTAAATACAGTATTTTCTGCATCTTGAAGTTGAGTAAAAATTGAATTCAATTTTTGGGGACTTGATTGTATTCCTAATTTTTTACTAACAATAGTACCAATTCAAGATGTTTCCATTGAAGCCTATTGGGGAACGTGATCTGACATTTGGATTCTACAACATAGGGACAAGGTCCAAGCACCTATATTGCGTACGCATCTTGGGGCCCCTCCACTGTCATTGAGGTTCAATTCAGAAAATAACTTGGGAGTCTCAGGCAATCAGTATGAATAACGCAGGAGGCATTATATTCTTGAGGGACATTTTTGCTTTGAACGTAGCGTCAGACAGTTCTGTGTGCTGCGAAGACTGGTATGCTTCCGAATTCTCGAAAACCAAGAAATAGGGGCACATTTCGGTGTATGGAAACAAACTACAGCATCACTTCTTCAGCCTGTACCATTATAGCTTCAAAAGAAACACTATTAAAGAATGAAACAACAGCATGTTCAAAAATAAACTGCTCTGCGCTCGAGAAATGTCAACTGGACGAGATGAAACAGAATAATTCATCCCCAGCATCCTTCCCACGTGTGTCTTGCAAAGAATATTTCGAGATTCGTCTTGATGACAGTGAACCTCTTTCATGCGGGAAATCAAAAGGTGTCATTCGCAAGTGCTTCTCTTGTCGGTCACGAGGGGAACGAGGTGATTGCAAGGACCCATTTCGAGTCAATCAAACCCTGGTGATCGAAAACCACGAATACCAACGACAGGTTGGAATAAAGGCCATTCCTTGCGCATCTGGATGGTGTGGGAAAATCATCGAGGGTGGAGCCGATAAAGACGGTGAGTTCAACATCCTCAGTCAGATCATCTGTTATTTGAATTGAAATTATTTTATTGATGTCGGCGACGAGACATGTTATGGAAATCTTTAGAGATATTGGCATACAGTATTTACGTTATCTGAGTGTCCCCCAATTCGCTGTCTGAGGATAGTTGCTGATCTGCGGAAGTTTTTTTATACTGGCTTAATTTTTGCAAAAACTTTTAATTGCTTGCCAGAAAGTCTTCCAAACGAATTTTTTGGGTCTGCGAAAATTTTATGAAACTTCGCCAGTCTATAAGAAAATGTTTGGAAATTTGCAGGTTTTTGGGCTCAAAAATATTGGGGATCATTGGTCCAGAGAAAATTAGCAACACACTGATTGGAAGGGGAACCAAAAAATTGTCCGTGATATCGATATTTATCCAAGACAATCGTTTCGAAATGAGGATGCACAGTATTCCTGTTTTTCGTTAGCGTGGTGCTGTACTATATCCGGGTCTGTGTTTCTCCAAAAATCGTTATGCAAAGTTCCGGGGTTCCAGTACTCGTTAATTAAAAATTTTCAGACGAGGGCTGCTTTGGTACAGAATGGCCCGAGATATTTCCGAATTTGCGAGACAGTGCTCCTGCAATTTTTCTGGCACTGCATCATCCATGAAAACAGCCATAGGAAGTCTGTACTCATTTTTTATTTTCCCTGTATGCGTAAAATTATGCAACTTGATGACGAATTTCCAAGCTAACGCAGCACTTATCAATAAC
Source organism: Notodromas monacha (assembly GCA_905338405.1). Lineage (NCBI taxonomy): Eukaryota > Metazoa > Arthropoda > Ostracoda > Podocopida > Cyprididae > Notodromas > Notodromas monacha. The sequence continues at coordinate 3,369 of CAJPEX010005132.1, read as the reverse complement.
TGAACACCTTTTCGCACCAGGTGTTCTACTACACTTGATTTTGAGGCTCATTAGAAGGACCATTTTATTCGTGGACACGGTAATAAATATTGTTTCCAGGGAAAAGATTGATTGCATAATCTGTTATCGTCTCTTGAAACAAGATTGGAGAAGTAAAAGAAGGGGAAATCCCGAGCCAGCACGTTCTTCGAAGCACGTTTTTCCCATAAGAAAGAACATGTTTTGCATTACTCTACTGTATGCGTCACCAGTCTCACCACAGAAATTCGTGGAAAGAGCAGCCTCTATATGAATCTGTGGGAAAGAAGTGTCACTTATTGTTGTCTTCCAACATTATAAATAGGAAGGAGAACATAGGATAGCCCCCGCAGCAAAAATAATTATTCTCTTTCCATCATGCGTTTCATCTTAGAAGTGAAAAGATCACACATAATGTCCTTCTGAAAGCTCCAAAAATAGATTGTGTGACGACTTTCTCTAGAGGAGAAAAAACTACAGTACTACTAACATGATGCTGGTTTTTTCAACTTATTTGATATCGTTCGAACCATCCTTCGATAAACGTTTCATGATCATGGGTTTACCATCCCAAAAATATCCGGGGAAGACTCGAACTGTTCACAGGGCAGGTCAAAAATAAAATATTTCATCCGAGACAGCAATATCCCGCGCTGAAGTAAAATCTTTGATGGTATTGGAATTTATATAGAGGTGACCCAAAGATCATCGAACTTGGTACTTTCAAAATGAAATGGCGGCCGAGTACGTATAGTTCTTTAGGTTGATTTAGCGATTTTTATTCATATGAAGATTGTTGTAAAACCTCAAATTTATAAATTATATCTTAAGATCCGTTAATGCTGACACACGTAGCTGGTGTTTAATTGCCATTTTAACCTACTCAGTATACGTTCAACAGTGAAAATTTTGATCATTTTGTTCCTGGTGAAATAAGGAAGATTATCAATTAACCTTCAAGTACTGTAATTTGTAGTTGAAGAACTTGTTTTGAACAAAATTTTCTGTCACCATTGATGCGGGACTAAATTGCGAGGGAAGAATATTTTTTGATAGCACTAGCATCAAGCAGTGAAACTTACTTGTGAACTGTTTTGAAGAAATTTAAGTTTTTTACAGCGTAGATGTATAAATGACAATCATTTGCATTGTACAGCATACTGCATCTACCTTTTCCGAATTTATCCAGTAGTTTGTTGATAATCTCTTTTTCATTTTATCTCTACTTTTCTTTGCTTCCAAAGAGTGAAGAAAAACGAAGGCGTAGCCATGATAGGCTAAGGAATACTTTGCTTTCCCGAAATGAGTTTAAATTCCATTCATGAGTGCATCACTGTACAGTGCACTTCCTTCTTCAGCATTGGAATGATTGAAGATGATATTCTACTGTTTTGTGAAGGGTAGGCAAGAACCTGTATTTCCGAATTTAGTTCAACTTGAATTGTTGAAGTGAAAGCGGTGAAATTGAAAGTTTGTATAAATCTGTTTCGGTGCACGTCCAAAATTATGGTTTAGTAGCAGCGCCAAGTTTGGAAATTTACTGTAGTGAGGTACGCTCATTTATATCGTCTATAAATTTTTTAGAAAACTTTCACAATTTAATCTAAAAGGATGAACATGTTGTGGAACCCCTTGAATTTTTTGGCTATCAAGTTCACCCTGTGGCGGTTGAATAGCGTGATTTCTTAGATCCGACAATCAAGGAGATGCTATATATATAGCAAGTGCCAACTCCTTCGCGCAGCAGCGTAACGCAAAGAAAATCATTTTCTAATCGTTTTCCTGATGACACCACGATCCTTTGTACTGTAGTTTATTTTCTTCTTATATTCCTCTTGATAATTTGTGATTGTAAACAGTTTGCTATGCGTTTCCAAATATATTTGAAGATTTCGACCAGGCGACGCAGCGGATCTGCCTGCAACGGCCGCCGTCGGACGCCGAGGAGCGGTGTTCTGAGACGCTCGTCGGCCCCTTCCGGAAGGTGTACATGTGCTTCTGCCGCGGGGATCTGTGCAACCCGGCGACCAGGGTTGCGACGCCCACGCCGACTCTTTTCGGCATCACGGCAGCTATTTGTGCCTCCAAGGTCGTCAACTTATTCGCGTTTTTCAAGCATCTCAAATCCGCATGAATAAGCGGTGCTGGTGGACGACTCAAGCACGACGAAGGTGTTTATTTATTTTATTCGAGTGTCGATGCAACGTAATTGCTGATCTTATATACATACGTCGGGGTAATAAATGTGGTGGCCTTTTCCGAATTCCGATACCTGCTCTGGTGTGACGAGGAAAAATAGCCACGAAAACCAAGTGAAGCTTTCAGGTTGAAGGTCAAGAAAAAAAAAACATGGGATCATATGTAGCATTGCGTCTGAATGCTGGCCCAACGACGAATTTAGCCTCGGAGTGAATGTTATTGCAAATTCTGTGGGATGCTTCAACTTAAAAAACAGGCCAAATATTTCCAAAGAAGATAAGGATTAGCAGAAAGCATCGAATCTTGTGTTGAAGTTATGCCAAGGTTTTTTGAAAATTATTGGGATTTGATTTATTTGAATGGAACAAGGAATATTTTGAGGTGCTCTTCATTTGAAAGCTCAAAAAAATTGTCGTGTGTGCCTTTGGCCAATGAATGAAGAAATAACCCCTTTTCAACTTTTCGACGCCGAAAAGTTCGAGAAGATGATCGTCCGTAATGTTTCCGCTTCAATTTTCTCACAAATTGAAATCTTATTTCTATTGAACCTCATTCAGTCTTGTCTGGCTTGATATATTTTCACTTATTTCTCAGAATATTCAATCAATTATGTTGAAATGCGTAATGTTATCGATGATTCACCGATATCATACCTAAAATTTTGAAGAAAGTTGCCCACAAAAAACATAATTTTATCGATGGATTCTTGTACAACAGAATCAAATTCTTTTCTTTTTTTCTTTGCAGGCGATTTTTTTTTCGTCGAATGGCTTGACCGAACAGTCCCTTGAAATGTTCCCTGAAAACCATAGAACCGAAATCTGAAACTGGATTCGCTGGTTCGTGGAGATGAAAGCAAATGTAATTCAGTAAAACAAAGTATTTTCAAACATAAGAAATGAATTATTTTCAAACATAAGAAATGAATTATTTCCAAACAAGTTATCTTGAGGCTATTATTCGACGCAGTAATAAGTCAAACAATGTCGCATTGAAATTAATTCCAATAAAGGAATTTCGGATCGCAGATTTTTGCCTGAACAATTCTTGACTTTTTATTGCAATGCGCTTCTTGTTGGTGATAAATTTTCACCCGGATTACTTTGTTCTTGCCCAGAAAGACATCCCAGGCGTGGGTTGGTCAATAGCCGC
>CAJPEX010005131.1:0-15557 GCA_905338405.1 Notodromas monacha | reverse complement strand
TTATAAATATAAATAAAATATATACGCTCGCGAGTTCGGCGGAATAGGCTTCTTCTAAATTAGCAGTTTAGAAGAAGGCAGTGCAAGTCATTTGTCACTGTCGACAAATAGCAAGTTGAAAAGGAGAAACGCGCAATAACAACCGTCACGCATTAATGCGGGCCGACGTGAGAGAGGGGGAACCAAAACAAAAGGGGAACAGCTGCAAGGAAACGGATACCTTGTAGAGAAGGATCTCCCTCCATATGTGGAGAAAAGAAAATAATCGCAATTCGGTTTCTGGGTTACAATACACAACAATATTTTATATACGCAAATCCGTTATATTGTATATACCTCTGAAATTTGTATTTCAGAGGTACGGCGGCGCAGATATGTGCGCGGATAACATTTGTCACTGTCAAGAGTGAGGGGGAGTTTTATTAGTTTGAAGAGGACAAAAGCGCGTCACGCTGTTTTAACCTGGGGTGATGTGTGAAGAGAGATTTCAAAACAAGGGGAACAGCTGCTAGGAAGAAAACCTTGTTTGCTTCCTCAAAGTAAGGTGCAATTTAAAAAGAGGTCTTGGAAACAAACCTGAGTATTTCCTGGATAACAAGCCATAATCTCTAAAATGTAGCGGTAAATCACTAATGTCTTCTGCCACCCTACTTCTAGGCTTGAATGCTGGAATTTCTTCCACTGCACTTATTTCTACATTTTCCAATTTTGGCAAAACGTCATGAAATGGTCCATTGACCAAAGTATATTTGCAATTTTGATTAAATTTGATAATTCCCGAGTATGGTAGTTCATACGAGTTTTCAGATGCAGGGGTTTCTTTGTTACGACTTTTGGCACAGTATTGAGTGATCCTTCCCTTATCGGTGTCTATATATGCGAACTCATCCTCGTCTAACTGGATCACCATATTTTTGGGCATCTCCACTAACTGCATTTTGCAGGTCACTTGTATCATTTTGTCGTTTGCACCTTCTTGAATTTGCTTGATACAGAGACTAGCAGGGCATACTGGGAGATGTCCTGCGTGACAAATTTGGCAACCCAATTGGCCTAACCTTGGTAAGCATTTGGGTATTTCTGACCCATACACTGCATAGTAGTTGTCGCCTCTTTTTAAGAGAAAGGGATGTTTAATTTCTGTTTGCATCCATTTAGGCAAACCAAGGTACGTTTCTTGGGCAACAGGGATGGTATGAATTCTAGACACGTACACAACTTTGTCAGGGGCTACCACTGGGACAATTGTCATGGTTCTGAATTCACAGACACCTGTTTGATTTTTAATGTTGTCACATGCATATGAGCCCACGGTTACTGGATTGGATGTAATCATTTCAAACAGATCAAGAGCAGTTACCTTTGTTTTAGCATACCTCGGTTCCGTAGTTAGAATTTCTTCCAATACGGCTTCAACAACATGGATGTCATAAAGACAAATTGGAATGACAAACTGTTTGGTTTTTTCGAGGTCATCTTGTAAGGTTTCTGCTAATGTATTAAGATGAGCCAATTCAGACCCTAGAAGCAAAGCCTTCATCAAAAATTTGTTTTTGCTCTCATTGGTGGATTTAATATCTTTGAGCAAAGAATCAAAAATGGTTTTCAGTTTGTATTCATCAAATGCGACTAAAGCTGAAGGCTTCACAAAGGCTCGTTTGTCTGCCACTTGCAGTTTTGTAATGGGAGAAATGCCTCTTTGAACTATTGGTAAAAGATTGACATAAGGGATTTCTTGTCCAATATTTGTGGGCACATTCACAAATCTTGATGACAAATTTTCAAGGGTCACGTCTACAATTTTGGTTTTGTGAATTAGGAGATCCACGGCTATTTTTGCTGGAGCAGTAAGTGTTAACTCACCCTCATCCTCAGCATCGTTTTTTTCCATAGCAAACTCTTTTACTTCCTTTCGAATATTTTCTACTAGATGGTAAAACCTTCCAATGTTAACTACAGATCCCATTGTCCAGAAAGTGGTTTGAATACACATTTGACTCATATCCTCAATAGTAACTCCTACATTCCCAGGGAAAGTCCTAATAGGGGATATTTTGTCTAGTCTATTGCTGTCAGATATGATCCCCCTATCCTTGGTCACTTCCTGAATTAATAATGTAAAAGTTACTGGACAAAGGATATAGCACAAGAAAATTGCTCGCATGGTTACCATGTTGCCAGGGTCGCGTCTTTTGGTCAACTGGCCTGTGCACATGGCAACTAGTACTTATCTGGTACTGACGATGCTATTTCCCTTGTCAGTCCACGTGTGCGTTTGGGTAAAATGTTGTCTGCGTCTATTCTGCTTAGCATGCGAGGCTTTGGTTCCTTTCCTTCCAATTTTCGTTTTGCTGCTTCCTTTTTTCTTTCATTCTTCTTTTGACTTTTGGACTTGCTGGTTGCTTGTGGTGGTATTGCGGAAGCTCCTTGCTTGGGCGTCTGCATCAGTGGCATCTGTGACCTTCTAGGCATAATAGCTGATTCAGGCGGGGCAAGGACGCTGTCTGATCCTGGGGGCAAGGTTGTCTTGTACCCATGGTTGTCATGTCCTCCATTATTGTCAGACCTGGAACCAGGAGAGAAAAACTTGCCCAACTCTGTTGTAACTTCAGAGAGAAAGGATTTATTAGATTTTCCACTCTTGGGTGTTCCGGATAGAATAGTTTGATTAGGATCCTCAGCTGAAACGAAGGAATCATTGACATTGTTACCATCATCAGCTTGTTTAGGTTCAGGAGAGTGGGATGGAGTTTCATAAAACATTAAGTCTGGGGCTGAGACATTTAGAGCAATGGTCTTGTTCTTTTCATCATCAGTCTCAGCCACTTCTTCTTTCTCCTCAATTGTTGTTTGGCTATTCTCTGCTTCTCCTTGTGCCATGGACACTTCCATGATTGGAACTTCTGTCTGTCCTTCGGATGTTGAGTCAGCGTTTTCCTGAGCTTTTCTCTGACTTGTCATCCTGACAGGTGGTTTGCTGCGAAACTGAGTGTTTGGGGGTACTTTTTCTTCTATTTTGTCAAACTCTTCTATTTCTAGTTTGTTGGGGTTTTCAGAACTTTTGGGCAATTAAGACTGGTATGGTCAGACGTAACTTTTATGAACAACATCAGTCCATTTGGGGTGCTGATCATCTTTAATTCGTACGACTACAGGATTAACAATTTCTAATATTGTATAAGGGCCTTTGTACTTGGCACTCCATTTCTTTCCTACAAAAGAGAGTGGATGCTGTTTCAGCCACACCTTATCTCCAACATTGTAAGTTGTTCCCTTTCGATGAACATTTAAACGTTCCAAGTATGAGGCTTGTCCCTTTCTTATGGCCTTTTGGGCCTGTTCTCTTAGGGACTCTAGCTTTTCTTTTTTTACCTCATAATATTCTTGTATACTCTGGAACTTCTCCAAGTTTTGTTGACTAGATAGCCAATTTCTTCTTGGTTTCATTCCAGTTACGATCTCAAAAGGAGAGGCCTGTAGCGCTTCATGCTTTGAACTGTTATGCACCCATGCTGCTAGTTTTAAAAGTTCATTTCAGGTACTCCGATTATCGGGATCTAAATATAGAGCTAGATATTCGTGGAGTTCTTCATGGGATCTTTCGTTCTGCCCATTGCCTTGGGGTCGATATGCAGTGGTCGTGTTAGCTTGGGCACCCAGAAAACTGGCCATATCCCGGAACACACTACTTACAAAGTTTGTTCCTAGATTGGTCAGAATAAGCTTAGGGGCACCGAATAAACAAACCCAATTGGTCAAGAAAAGTCTTGCCCTTGTTTGGGCAGAAGCGTCTTGCATTGCTGAGAAGACGGTCCACCTAGATAATCTATCTTGTATGACCAGTATATATGGATTTCCTCTCTGGCTGTTGGGGACAGGACCCACCACATCTACACTAACATCTTCAAAACAATTCTTGGGGATACAAGTGCTTAGATAAGGAGTCTTATGGGCAAATTGCTTGGTTTTTTGGCATTATGGACAGGTTTTTACATATGCCGTAACATCTTTTTCAATATTAGGCCATGCAAACTCTTCCTGTATTGCAAATGCTGTTTTATCAAAACTGCAATGGCCCATAGATGGCGGGTCATGGAAACTGGAAATTATCTTTTCTCTAAGAGAAGGGGGTACCCAAACATGTTGTCCTTGAGCAGTTCTTTTCATCAGGATACTGTCCTGTACCTCAAAGTCCGTACCAAAAGGAATTTTTCCCTTTAGTGACGCTGTTGCTCTCTGTAAAAGACTTCTAGACACATATGGGGTTAGATTTGTTTCCAGTAAGGTCAGTGTCAGATAAGCATTGAGCTTTTTGCTTTTGCTGTCTGGTGGGAAGCGGCTCAGCGCGTCGGTGTGAGGTATTGACAATCCCTTTCTATACTCAACACAATATTCATATTTGTTGAGTTTCATGAACCAGGCAATAGCCCTGCGGCTGTTGCTTTGTCTTTGGCGGCTCAAGTAAGGTATCGCGATGTGATCCGTTTGGACCACAAAGGGATGACCCCATAGATATGAGCAAAATTGCGACACACCGTAGTACACTGCTAACAATTCTCCATCGGTGTTGGGGTATTGAGATTCTGCATCATTGAGAGTTCTGCTAGCACATCCAATAAGAACTTCCCGCTTACCAGGTTTCTGCGTTAAAACCTCACCCACAGCAATAGCAGAAGCATCTGTTGTTAGCATGAATCCATGGTCAAAATCAGGAAAAGATAGGATAGGTGCAGAAAGCAAGCATTTTTTCAGACAATCTACGGCGTCTTGGTGGGCTTTTTGCCATTGAAATGCAGTGTCCTTCTTAAGTAAGAGGTACAACAGCTTTGCTTCAAGTGCAAAATTCTGAATATACGACCAGAAATATCCTACTAAGCCTAAGAAAGCTTGTACTCCCTTCACATCAGCAGGAATAGGAAAATTTTGGATTGCTTCAATTTTTGTAGGATTTACTTGTTCACTGATTAGAAATCCCAAATATTCTATTTGTGTATGGAACAACTGACATTTGGAGAATTTCACTTTCAGGCCCGCTTTGTCAAGACGCTGTAAAATGTCGGATAAATGAGTGAAATGTTTGTTGGCGGTTTGCGGGTATATAACAATGTAGTTGACGTAAATATAAGCATAGATTCCCAAGCACCCATCTAACACCAAATGCATTCACCTCTGAAAAATAGAAGGGTTTTTTTTGAGTCCCATAGACAAACGAATGAATTCATAATGCCCCATAGGGGTCAAAAATGCCATCTTCCATCTTTCCTCTTCACAAATCTTTATGTTATAATACCCTTGGAGTAAGTCAAGAGCCGTAAAGTACTTAGCATTCCCCAATTCTTCAAAAATTTGGTTAATTCTAGGCAGAGGGTGCACGTCCGTAATAACATGGTCATTCAAGCGTCTAAAATCTACAACCATCTGCCACCCACCATCTTTTATCTTAACCATGAGTGTTGGACTGTTGTATGAGGATTTCGAGGGTTGAACTATTTCATGCTCAAGCAAATCTTCCACAAACTCATTTACTTTTGGCCTCATTCCATGCAGAAGAGGATATTGTCTCGTAAAAATAGGTTTCTCAGTGTCCAGTGGTATATCTGCTTCATACAATGGGCACAAACCCAGGTGGTCAGACTTCTTTGCTAAAACATTCTTGTATTTTTGTAGGAGACTTTGCAACGGTTGTGTCAATCTCTCAGGGCATTCAGAAAGTTTAATGTTCTCGTCTATCAACTGAATCAGATTCTTTTCTTCCAATTTTCCGTGAAGTCATTCTATCTTTTCTTTGTCCAAAGATTTTGGAGTGATCTCCTTAGTTGCTAGGACTAAAGGGGGTTTTCCCGATAATTCCGAAACATCAATGATCTCTCCAAAAGTAGCTATGGCCAAAGTGTGCTGAGGCGATACATCCACGTCTTCATCGCCTACATCGAGACATAAGACTGGATAAGCTCCCTTATGTTTTCTGGAAATACTTTGGGCCACTATCAAATGGCCACAGAGGCCGTTTGTGACATACAAAGTACGTGTACCAACTTTTTCGGCTGCTTTTTCTGATAGCTTTGCAAAGAGAAGTTTTTGTGTCTTCTTTGGAATTTTTACTTATTCTACAGGATACAAAGGGAATGGTTCAGTTTCTTCTAAATTGCAAATACGAGAACATTTCACTTTTTGTCTCTGAGTTGTTTCCGTCAAGAATGACACACGCATATCGTTTAAGTGCACACACCGTTCTCCATACAAAAGTTTGGCATGCAATACTTTCAAAATATCAGAACCAAGAATCCCCTCAAACTCATGTCCATGCATAGGAAATATAACAAATCACGCTTGGGTTAGAAAAAGGTTGTTACTATACAGTGTAATATACAGCACTCCATTAACCGGCATTTCTCTACCCTCTATGGTGGCAATAGAAATATTCAAGGCTAACGGGGTGACTTCCAATTTTAGAGTATTGGGTGAAAGAAGAGAAATTTCTGAACCTGAATCCAAAAGGAATTTTGCAGGATAGCGTGTGGCATCAGTGGCTAGGAGGATGACCGGCAACTTTGTGCTGACAGCGCTTGAAGTCCAGGTCAGTACTCGTTTCCCAAATACTGATTTGCAGGCTTGTCGATGTAGCCTTTGGGCAGGAGTTCTTCCTCCTCTTCTTCCTCTTCTGCATTTTCACTATAATCTTTGCCTTCCTCCACAAAATTCACCGAACGTTGCCCAGCACAGCGTCCTCATCCTTGCGCATTCCTCACAAATTTACGCGATAAGAGGAGCGCCCTCTCTGAGAATTTGCAAATTTTGGCGCGTGGCCATCCCTTTTGAGGGCCAAATACACCAATTTCTTGTGGTAGGCTTTGTCGCTGCCTTACTCTGTGCACGGCACTCACTTCAAAAGTGACCTTTTTGGCCACAATTATAACAAGTGGTTGCGGATCAAATATCCTGCATCGCGTTTCCACCATACGCACTTGGCGGGGTCTTGGGACGCGATTGGGAAAGTTGGTGTAGGGCAGAAGATTGAGAGGAATCTAGATCCCTTTCTTGATCCTCCACAGAGATTGCAAATTTCAGGGTGGTCTCAAAATCATCAAAAGTAATTTGTATAGCACTGGCAATTTTGGGAACAAGTCTGTCCATAAAAGTTGAGAGAAGGAATCCGTCCAGAAAATCCTGCTTGCCTTTATACTCCCAACACTCCTCTACGTAAAAAGGATTTGGTAGGAGGGCTGCACGTTGGTTTTCTTGACAAATAACTTTTAAATTGCCTGTGGCGTTGCCTAGAAGAAAGTTACCTGCTCGTCTGACTCTAGCCCCAAAAGTCTGGACCTGCTCACCGGGAGCCTGTCTCATCCGCTTGAGGTCCTTCATCAAATTTGTCAGCACTCGCCTCCCAAACATATCCTGTAACGTCTTCACTATTACTCTGTAATGGGCTGAAGTAAGCCCTTGGATAGACGTTACGTAAATCTGTGCTTTGCCGCAAAGCTTACTCAACAAATTGGATGGGATACTCTCATCAGAATAAACAGAAACCCCCAGTCAAGGGCACCATTAGCCTGGGGAATGTTACTACTTACCTTACCAAATTCCCTTCACTGCAAATTGAACCACTTCCCCCGTGAGGATCCCCCCAGCCTCAGATTTTTAGCGGGCTATATACGGAACTTTGTATCCGTCCCTTTTTTAGGGGTGGGCTGGGATTTATTATTTGGGCCAGTGAAGGGAATTTGGTAAGGGAAGTATAATATTGAACCACTTCCCCCGTAAGGATCCCCCCAGCCTCAGATTTTTAGCGGGCTATATACGGAACTTTGTATCCGTCCCTTTTTTAAGGGTGGGCTGGGAGTTATTATATGGGCCAGTGAAGGGAATTTGGTAAGGTAAGTAGTAACATTCCCCAGGCTAACGGTGCCCTTGCCTGGGGGTTTTTGTTACTACACCCTAACCAAATTCCCTTCACTGCGAATCTTGAGAATCGGATACAAGGTCCGTTCCCAGGATATTAACGAAAGACGTTAAGCACTTTTGAACAATTTTATTGCTTCTTGCACATTTAACTGTACACTTCTCACATCGCCGCCGGAAAAAAGTCATAAAACGTGTTTTTCACATATATACACGTCGCGTCGCCGTTTTACGACACTCACTCGACAGTAACAGCTGCGCAATTTGACATACGTGCGCGAGTTCGGCGCGCAATTGCCTCTTCCGGCACACTTTGTTTTGGTTTTTTCATGTATTTGCGCTTTCTGACTCCCCCCTGTGCTTCCTTGCTTTTACTAGGGGGATCGTTTTTGAAAAGCTTTTTGGGATCTATTTTTGGAGTGCTTCCTGTCCTTGTTTGAACAGGGGTGCGTCTTGCGCATCTGCTGTTTGGAGTTGGGACTTCCATGAGATTTAGACCTTTTTCCGACAACTTTCGATTATAATATTTTTGGAAAGTTGATTCTTGCTTCCAGCCAGTCAGTTTGGCGATTGAATCAAAAGATCTGTTTTTTGCCCATGCAGATGATGCTGCTGCTGCTCGCGTCGAGCCTGGCGTATCATGTATTTTCATTTTGTCAAGGATCTTTATTAGCCATTGTCTTAATGTGGCTTTTTTCACTCTTTGTCCATTATCAGCTCTGACAAATAGGTATTCTGATCGCTCCACAAATTGCGTGGCTTTGATGTATCTTTCCACCAGATTGATTGGACAGATTCTTTGATCCTGGCTATATGGTGCCACAGTTATGCCAGCTTTCGTTCTTTTTGATGCTAAAGATGTTTTCTGGATTTCGAGGAAAGGTATAAATAAATCGTGGCCCTCTTTCCTGACGTTTTTCCCTAATTTCGAAATATCATCCACTCTTAGTCCAGTTGCAAGTGCTAGGATAATTACTGTTTCTTGGGCTTGATCCAGGATGGATTCTGGATACGGTGTTTTTTGTATATTCCTTAGCACGGATTCAGCATCCCATATGGCATCTTTTTTCTCAAAGGTTCTGGTTGTTCTTTGTGCACCCTTCATGAATTGCTCTAGGGTGTTTTGATTGATGATGGTATTTATTCCTTAGCACAGATTCAGCATCCCATATGGCATCTTTTTTCTCAAAGGTTCTGGTTGTTCTTTGTGCACCCTTCATGAATTGCTCTAGGGTGTTTTGATTGATGATGGTATCCCTGCCGTTTTCCGTAAGCCATTGTATGATTGCCGTTTTTATAAGGCGAATATAGCTATACGAAAATTGTTGTGGGACTGCTGTAAAATTTGCCAAGAATCTCAACACAGTATTGAAGCCGACGGTTTTCTCATTTTCGCCATTGTCGTGGATGAACTTTTGAAATCTACTGACAATGTTTTGATATTGTTTTTGCGTTGTCCCTGCTCTTGCTGCCTTGATAGTTTTTTGTACAATTTCATCTAATTTGCAGGTAGGATAAGAGATGCCTGTAATTGGGCTTTCCTCAAATGATGGCAAGCAGTTGGGATTTCCGGCAGGAAAATTGCGTTTGCCATGTTTGCTAATGTTATTGTTTTTGACCTGGCTTGCATGAGTGCTGGCCACCATGGCTGGGACGGCCACATTGGATGCACGAGGATTGCTGTTGCTTTCTCTTGCCGGATCTTGTTGAGTACTCTGCTTAGGAGACCAAAAGGAGGAAAAAAGTATCCGACATTAAGAGACCAATCTTGTAGGAATGCGTCTGTAAAAATTGCCTTCTTTTCAAAATACCATGAACAATAGCTATCTATTTGTCTATTATTTTTTGTAGCAAACCAATCTATTTCTGGCATTAGCTGGAATTCTCTAGAGATTTTCTGAAAATAAATTTCCTTGAGTTTCCATTCGGCATCTAATTTGCTCGCCTGTTTCCGAGTGACTACTCGTGTTAGCGCATCTGCAGGATTGTCTGCTGTTGGTATATAAATGGCCTTTGCCCATGCTTGTTGAGTCTCTAGAAATTCCCACAGTTTTACTGTCTCGTCATGCAGTCTCTTAACCATACCTCCTCCCTTATTAATATATGTGACAGCCGTTGTGTTGTCTATTTTTAAGACAATATTTGCTCCTTGAAAATTTATTCCCTTGGCTTGGAAAATTTCTAGTGCAATACGTACTGTTTGGAGCTCTAGTAGGTCTATGGCTGCCTCATTTGTTACTCTCCACGTGCCTGATATTTTGTGGTTTCCCAGAATCGCACCCCATCCCCCAGAGGTGGATGCATCTGTAGTTATTCTGTTTTGAGTCTCTAGAAATTCCCATAGTTTCACTGTCTCGTCATGCAGTCTCTTAACCATGCCTCCTCCCTTATTAATATATGTGACAGCCGTTGTGTTGTCTATTTTCAAGACAATATTTGCTCCTCAAAAATGTATTCCCTTGGCTTGGAAAGTTTCTAGTGCAATTTGTACTGTTTGGAGCTCTAGTAGGTCTATGACTGCCTCATTTGTTACTCTCCAGGTGCCTGATATTTTGTGGTTTCCTAGAATTGCTCCCCATCCCCCAGAGGTGGATGCATCTGTGGTTATTTTGTGTGTTACCTTTTTCTCCTCAAAAGACTTTTTGCATGGGGATGTAATTTTTTCCCACCATTTCAATTCTTCCAGGACACTCTGGTTTAGATATATAGGTTGTTCCCAGTCTGCAATTGGTTGTGGGAGATCTGCCTTAACCCTTTCTAGGTATCTGAAGTGGGCGTGCCCATATGTTTCTCGTCATGCAGTCTCTTAACCATGCCTCCTCCCTTATTAATATATGTGACAGCCGTTGTGTTGTCTATTTTTAAGACAATATTTGCTCCTCGAAAATTTATTCCCTTGGCTTGGAAAGTTTCTAGTGCAATTTGTACTGTTTGGAGCTCTAGTAGGTCTATGGCTGCCTCATTTGTTATTCTCCAGGTGCCTGATATTTTGTGGTTTCCTAGAATTGCTCCCCATCCCCCAGAGGTGGCTGCATCTGTGGTTATTTTGTGTGTTACCTTTTTCTCCTCAAATGACTTTTTGCATGGGGATGTAATTTTTTCCCACCATTTCAATTCTTCCAGGACACTCTGGTTCAGATATATAGGTTGTTCCCAGTCTGCAATTGGTTGTGGGAGATCTGCCTTAACCCTTTCTAGGTATCTGAAGTGGGCGTGCCCATATGTTATTGCTGGTAAGCAGCTTAGGATGAACCCAGCAATTTGTGCAAATTTTCTAAGAGGCATAGTATCTTCTGTGTCATGGATTTTCCGCAATTTGGCGATGTTTATCTGCCTTAACCCTTTCTAGGTATCTGAAGTGGGCATGCCCATACGTTATTGCTGGTAAGCAGCTTAGGATGAACCCAGCAATTTGTGCAAATTTTCTAAGAGGCATAGTATCTCCTGTGTCATGGATTTTCCGCAATTTGGCGATGTTGGCCTTCAATCTGTTAAACTTTTTCTCTGGAAGTTCCAGACATAAATCATTGCTGTCTACAATAAATCTGAGATTTTTTTTGTTTTGTACTTGGTTGAAAACGGGATTTTTCTTCATTAATTAGAAACCCCGCATTCAAAAGTAATTGATGAAACTTTTCAGTATTTTGATGGCATTGTTCAACCGTAGACACCACTATAAGGGTATCATCTACGTACGCGTGTACGCGTATTCCTTGTTCCCTGGCTACTCTGAGGATTGCCTTCATTATCACCGTAAACAGCCTAGGTGCCTCTCTTAGCCCCATTGGGAGTGCTTTAAAAATGTAATGCCTTTTCTCCCATATGAAAGCAAAAAACCACTGATGATCGGGATGTAATGCGACATTATGATACCCTTTCTTTAAGTCTAGAGATGTCATAAGATCTCCTCTGTTAATTCCTTGAGTAACCAAAATTAAATTCTCCAGTTTAAAGTGTTTGTATGGTACACACTCTGTGGTTACGGCCTTGCTGTTAAGTATTAGGTGGCAAGTTCCATTGTGATTTTTCACTGGGAAAATTGGATTAATTACTAACCCTTCATGCCATTTTGTTTGTTGGATGACTTTGTATTTTTCTAGATCTTGCACGAGTGTTTGTGTTGCATGTTTTTCCTCAATTGTTTTAATTGGCGGGTTGTATCTGGATAATTTGTTATCTGGTATTTTTTCAAAGTCAATTTTTGTGCCCAAAATCAATTGAAGGATCCACGGATCTTGTGTTATTTCTTCTCTCCAGATATTAATGTGGAAACGTAATCTTCCTCCAATGATATTATCGGGTACGAGACTGACCTTTAGTTCCTCCTGCCTCTTCAGGTGGACCTTGCCCTGAAGGAGTTCTGAGGCATTTCCTCATTCTGACGTCAAAATTTGTTTTGCTGGCCCTCCCCTAAAAAACGATTCTGATATGGATTTTGGGGTTGAGGCCTCGGGTATGGTCTGGATCTGTAACTATGACCACCCATGATACTTGGGGATTTTCCCCTCCAATTTTGTCTGTAACTCCCAGGTTTCAGTGCCTGATCTGCTTTGACCAGTTGGTCGATTTCTTTGATGAGATCCCCGTCCAACAGATTGACCCAGCTTTCACCAAAAGCCTGGGTTGGGATCCTATTGTTTTGAAATGCGGCGCGCACATTTTTGTTGGCATTGTTGCGCGCATTCTTTTTCCGTTCTTCCTGCAACATCATATATGACACTGCGAGGGCTTTTAGAGTATTGCCCATCGTGTCTCGCAATGCTTCCGGCAGTCCTTCATTGATAAACACCTTCACTATGCCACTATTTACACACATCAGCAGACTTTGCATTTTTTGCAGTGTTGCGTCTACACTCCAGGACGTTTTTGAGAGTGTATTCCATAGCAGGTGGTTAATTCTCGGCACATTTCCCACTATGGTATTTCCGACCGGTGGCAGTATTTTGTTGTAATCCGCCACTATGTCTTTTTTGTTGCATGAGGCCATTGCGTTCTTATATATCTTTTCCACAACTTGCTTAGCAATTGCTCCCAGAGTACAAATCGGTTCTTGATCTTGTAACGCTGGTAAAAAACGGGCCAATGCGTCGTCACCTTCCTGTGCACCGACAGCAACATTTTCCTCATCTTGAGGTAAATTGCGCAACAGCGCTCGATCCATAAGCTTCTCCAATGGTTTGCTTAGGATGGGATCCTCTATTGTATCTATATTTGATAGGGATTCATATTAAATTTTTTGTATCAAGTTTTATATTTTTCAAACTTGCCTTGTTTGTTGGTCGTATCATTTGAATTCTCTTCATCACTGACGTGATGTATTTCTGTAAATGTTTCACTCATTTTATCTTTTGTTTTCCTGTGTAATATACAATAAAATCAATTTTTGACATTATTCTCTTCATGAAAGGTTGGCTTGAAGAACACTGGTACACATTTGTACTTTTCAGTTATCTGTTCTTGCCACCCTCCGCAAGGGGTGAGTCCCCGCGAGAGTTGTTGCTCCCGCAAGGTTCAAGTGGGTTCTGAGGCTGGGGGGATCCTTACAAGGGAAGTGGTTCAGTATTCGCAGTGAAGGGAATTAGGTTAGGGTGTAGTAACAGCAGCCTGTATGGCAGTAACTCTGATGCAAGATATACTCAACACAATCAGATTACAAACTCTAAGAATTGTTTTTTGGACAGATTCTGAAGTTACTTTGAACTGGATTGAAGCAGAAAATCCTAGAGCCATATGTTATGTCAAAGACCGCGTTCAAACAGTCCTGGGATTCTCAGACAAATCACAGTGGAAACATGTACCAGGAGCCTCTAATCCAGCAGATTTAGTTTCAAGAGGTTGTGATGCAAATACGCTAAAAGATAGCAAACTTTGGTGGAATGGACAAAAATGGCTTCCATTTCCTGAAGAATGGCCCTTACAAACTATACTGTAGTCACAATAACAACCCCAACACACTTCACTTTACGTGTGACCCTTTTAAACTAATGTATTTCCGTTATGCTTGGCTGCGCCTGGTGGGCTAGCAATTCTATTTCCCAATCCCGTTGTTGACGGAATTCTTTCCCAACCACGCTCACGCTTCCTTCCTTGAATAAACAGAGTGTGACGTCCCCAATCCAAATCAGTTTCTATGCACATTCTTTGACCTCGGCCGGCCAAAGCTATATATACAGGTGCATTTTATGTTGCGTTAAGTTTACCGCACCAGACCTTTTCCGAACGCGGAGTCTACGTCAATTCCAGGCTTAAACTGCTGATTAGCCCAACTGCCCATTTAGAGAGAACCTCTGTCAAAATTTTGGCACCCAGGACAGCTTTCCCCTCCACAACCGTTAAAGTAATGTTTGCACGCTCCCCAGTAAAGAGCGTTGTCTCCAGAATATCCAAGAAGTTGCTCAAAACGGATATCAAAATGGACGGCTTGGTTGCTACTTTGTAGTGAAAAAGAAAGAATTAGTTTACGGAATTTTCTGGAGCTGTCTGTAATCCCTTACCAGGGATGTTCGTAGTTTTTGTTTCAGTCACAGATGCTGATGGAAAGATACCAGCCACTGTTGGTGTGACTGACTCAATGAGCAGCATCAACGCAGAAGTAGCCGCCCTCGTGGAAGACGAAGATGTTGCCGCTGTCGGCGTTACCGTCATTGCAGTGGTCGACGTCAATGTTGTCTTTGGCATTGTCAGTGTCAAGACCTCCAAGATGATTTCAGTTGGACCCACGTAAATAGTATCTGAGATGTATCCAACGCACAGCTCAACAGGGTCAACAGCAGAGGCTATGAAGGCCCCCTCACACCAAGTCTGCTTCAGCAACTCGACGATCTGGACACATTTCAATGAAAATTTGAAATACAAACGATCCAACAGAACCCTCTATACAACACACCTTAATGCTGAAAAAATCCAAGCAACTAAAATCCAAGACAGGGCCCGTCAAAATGATCCTGCCATCGAACTCGGAAGATCAAACCTCATCTGCGTTGCACGCCTCTGAACAGTGAAGGCGGCCATCTTGGACGTGTTACCGCCCAGATGACGCATCAGGATTTGCCACCAACACCAACAACAGGACCGTCATCGTGGAACCCGCCATTTTATGTTTTAAATCTGGAAATTCAGAAAGATGCACTTGGATCAGATCTGATCCGATTTTGTTCAAGAGTCTAAGGGAAAATACCTTTTTGTTGATATTTTGGAAACCAAATGGTGAATCTCGCTGAAAATTGCAGGAAACCTTGCTCACTTGACCTAGAAACGAACAAACTGTTTACTTTTTTCATTTACGTCCCGGTTTTGCGCGAAAATTGATCGTTATGGCGTATCTCCATGTACAAAATTTGCAAATGAAAACGCAAAATTAACCCTCCAACATGAACAGAAATCACCCAGAAAAAATGGGAATGAGTTTTAATAACAACAAAGAGCTAAACCAAGCCAAAAAAAACACGTAAAACAAGTGAAAATTTAACTTAGCCGTATTTAACTAAAGACTTAAGGGGGTCAAGAGCACATACCTGAAAGGGGGTGTAAGGTGAACTGAGGAATCAGGCATTGGCATGCCAGACCTCTGCAGCTTCCTGGTGAACTTGAAGGAGTTGGGGGAGGCAGATATGGTTATTATTACCATTCTTATTGCTCCCCCATGGGAACGTTTT
>CAJPEX010005130.1:0-17778 GCA_905338405.1 Notodromas monacha | reverse complement strand
TTTTTAACCCATTCCTCCCCTTTTCTAGACAAGGGAACATGGAAATTCTTTGTCATAGATTTCGAGGAGGGAAAATAAAATGCCACTAACATCGACGTCAGGGATAGACAGAGAAGGTCCTTTTTTTCGAAAAAAATCCCTTCAGAATAAAATATCACCAAGGTACAAGTGAATGACGGACTGAAATCTTGGGATTTCAAGTTTTTTCAACAGCCAGCTTCACTTTTCATTTTAGATTATCCTGGTCACTTGGGATTTTCTAATGTGTCCTAACAATTAACTGGTTTTCTTTTCTGTGAGACAAGAATACTGTACAATCTCGTCTACACTGATTTTCGCGGTATACAGATGTTTTTTGCTACATATAGGGTTGATACTCTCATGTTATAATTGTTCACTACAATACGAAAAATACCTTTGAAAGGGATTTTTCTGGATTCTTGAATTTTGATGCAGAGACAGTCTACCTTGGATTTGTTCACTCTTATCTCTTTTTCAGTGAATCATTCTTGGCCCCCCCCCCCCCTTAAATGGCCACTGAACCCAGGAAAATATTTTGAAATGGATCAAACAGGACCAGTATCTCTGAGTCGTGATTATGCTTCTTTGCAAATTTCCAGTTTCTCCTGTGTCATTTTTTCCATTTCGACATCAATGAGTGAAAGGAAATTTTCTGGCTTTTTCCTTTTGGTACTGTATGTAGACATCGCCTGCCAGTTTAAATGCTTAAGTTCCTTTATTATCGTCTGTGTTTTTTCTCGAAAGCAAGGTGGCTTTTGCGCTTTTTTCAGCCATACATCGCCATTGAATCCACGATAGTATTTTGAAAGGATTACAACTTAATTTGTATCCTTATTTGGGTTGCAATTACGCTTCTCTGCATATTTTCAGTTCCTGCATTTTGTAATGTTTCTCCATTACGACAATCACTGAAGTGTCCTTCTCTGGTTTCTTCCCGTGGTATGTAGTCATCGTCTGCCATTTTTATTACTTAAATTTACATTTTTTTCTTGTTTTTTTTTCTCGCAAAATCAGGGTGGATTTTACGCTTCTTGTACAGGTATTTATGAATCGGCATTGAATCCATGATAATCTTTCGATAAGGATAAAGCTGAACTTGTATCTTTGAGTCGCTTCTCCGAATAATTTTAGTTCCTCTCGTGCCATTTTTTCCTTCTGCGTTCATCGATGAAAAGACATTTTCTGGCTTCCTTATTTTTCGGTAGGTAGCCTTTGTCTGCCAGTTTCAACGCTCGAGTTCATTTATTCTCGTTTGTTTGTGTTTTCTCTCGAAATCAGGGAGGTTTTGGCGCGTTTTTCAGCCGTAAATCGCCATTACTGAAAGGGATATCAAACTGAACCTATGCATCGTCCAGTCGAGTTACGCTTTTTCGCGTATTCTTAGTTTCTCTCGTGCCATTTTTCCCCAGCTTTGCGGCATCACTGACGGAAAGGACATTCTCTGGGTTTATTTATGCGCTTGGTACGCGGTCATCGTCTGCCAGTTTCAATGCTCAAGCTTCTTTATATTCTTGTTTTTTTCCAATTTTTTCCCTCTCGAAATCAGGCTGGATTTAGCGCTTTTTGCAGCCGCCAGAACAGCAGACATGCGACC
Source organism: Notodromas monacha (assembly GCA_905338405.1). NCBI lineage: Eukaryota > Metazoa > Arthropoda > Ostracoda > Podocopida > Cyprididae > Notodromas > Notodromas monacha. The sequence goes on along the minus strand of CAJPEX010005130.1, from coordinate 16,163 downwards.
GACGAGAGGAGCAGCAGCCACAGCGCCCTTGCCAGGCTAGGAACAGCCGATCATGGCAACTGCGGGAAATCGATGCGGAGATGGAACGTGGCCAAGAAAGTCAACCATGCTTGTTTTTTATGTGTTGCACCAGAAACTCCGACATTCACCCTCGTCGCCTTATTGTGTGCATCGGGGAAACTGGCGAAACTTCTGCTAGCGATTTTCTCGCTCCAACTACCGCTGATTAAATTTTCTTCCTGCCGCGCCGCCGAGGAGAGTTATAGGCACACAATGACCCACAGAAGAGTAAGATAGGAGACATCACTGAAGCTAGATATCAAGCTCGATATAGACCAGTTTATTGATCAGCGAAACGTGTCTGGGAGTAATTTTGAGCATGTGAGTATACGAGTGATGACGCAAGAAAGCTGTCTTTTTTGTAACAACAACAAAACTTCGAGAAGCAAAAGGTTGGGACCCATCGCGGGTATTGAGGAGCAACACTTATGCAAGGTCAACAAAAATGACGAATGCTTTGCACCAATCGGGACAATTTTAAAATTTCTTTATTCTCAAGGCAAACGCAAATTCCTCCGGACTTGTGTCGGTGTAATTACAAGGATATAAAGTTATATTCTACAAATGAAAATGCAAAGAAACAAGGTTGGTCATTTGTTGCTCTAAAAATAACGATAAATTTTCCGGGGAAAATGAATACTTGAAAAACCCTTCTAAAAATATTTTAAATGATCAGCTTTCGAGAATAAGAATGCGAAATACGGTGATTTAATCATGGCAATTTCGAAGAGTAAAATTGGCACGTAACTAATTTTTTTTCTTCGAGCATCATCTAAAACCAACGATCTCTATGTCGCAAATTTCGAAACGTTTAAGGGATCATCATCTCGTCAAATCACAGGGCTCTTGAAATTCCACGATTTATCGAAAATTTAATACAGTATTTTTCGGCCTAGAAAAGAAAAATATTGCCATTTTCATTGGTTATAAATCGATGTAAAATTTGCTTCACGCAGAACTTTCAAAGCAAGGAGACCTACTGTATCTGTCGTTGAGTTATATCAGTCTTCCGAAACCTGAACAGCTAAGCTGGTACCGTAGTTGCTCACATCGCATTGATTTTGCACATTTTATCAATAATAAGGACGAAAAAGAGCGTCGCATGGAAAGGGTAGCATAATGAAAAATTCTTGCCCATTTTTGTTCGAATTCATGGATTTTTTCCGTATTCGCCTTGAAACATGATATTGAATTTCTTTATAAGTCTATACCAAACCCCAGATGACAAAGAAAAAAAGAACGCCCAAAATCAGTCTGTCTGCAGAACCATGTTATCAGCTTCACGGTAAAGGTTTGCAAATTTTGAAAGATTTATTTTTTTCAAAAGCTCCCAGTTCTTTTTACGCGTGATTCACTATTCATAATTTTGTAGATCTTTGCAATCGTTTATGAGTGATGCGCATGAGTGGAGGAAATGATAGAATAAATGAATCACGGATTCATCCCTCGACAACATTAAGCTGTATAGGTATAGAAAATTCTTGAACCCCTGTCCGACAGAGTGAGGAGGAAGGGAACCCATTCCCCCCGTGACCATCAAGGGGCATGTAGGTTTCATGAGTTGCTGAGAGGTCTGGTTGGCAGGCATCGGGTTTCACTTATGCACCATCCTTTCTTGGAACGGGGTCGGCTTCAGCAAGAGGGTTGGGAAAGGCTTTTGGGCAAGTTTCCAACCAGGGTCGTATTCCCTCTTACGGGTTTGAATAGTTCCTCGGGAAAAATTGGTATCCTGTTTTCAGGAAAATACGCTGTGCAAATTTAATTATTTTTCACGTGCAAAGTTGTACTCAACACGGTGTGTTGAGAGGTATCAAAAATCAGTTCAAGTCTCCAATGATTTGATGTCCAACATGCTTTCTTACACAATAGACTTAGGAAAAATGAAGCTAAGAAGCTTATTTATTTCTGTATAGTTTAAAAGGTATGATTTTGTTTTCGATGTATTTTGACAAAGGTTGAAGAACGTTTGACGAATCTAAAACGGCAACAGCTTTTGTTGCATTGAAGCAGTAATTTTGAAATGTTTCTTCAAATTGAAACTGATTGATGAAATTATTCTTCGTGACATATCAAATCGTACCCTTTATATTCAAACGCATGAATATGACAAGAACAGAAAAAGCGAAAAAAATTAAAGCTACATGAAATAAAATGTATTCAGACGTTGTCCCAGTCGATCGTGGCCTTTGAATTTGAGCAAAATCAATCACTACACTTGATCTTATAAAATATCAAGAAATAACTTCTGAAAAGCTTGATGACTGAATAATTTAAAGTGCATAATTTAGACGCTTTGCTAACTGGGAAATTTTTTTCTAGGCATTTTGCATTCAATATCGCGAGCTGACAGTGTAAAAGTGCATCTCAAGTGGTTCACATAATAAATAATAATTTATTGAGTTTAATTTCGGCGATTATTGAAAGTATTGCTTGAATCTCAGGAGAGATTTTGCAGCTTATCAAAAAATGAAGGTCAGTTTTTTTTTTCCTGGCCCACACAGCACAGAGTTTCTCACACTTGCAACATGAAGAAATGTTGGACGAAACTTGGAATGCAAAGAGCACAAGGATTGGAATGCGGTGCTTGAATTCAGAGCAAGGTTGTTCCCGCGGGACTGTTTGATGCGCTGCGTACAGTAACACCCGTACTATACTACCCCCGGTGAAGCCCCTCAACCCCCGCCAGAAATCAATGCCTCATTCTCCCAAGGATTCCAGGCAGGGTTTGAATCCCATTTCACCCGAGAACACTGTCCGGCCCTCCTACTAAACCCCCCGCCGAAGTGCTTGCTGCTGCTCATCCCGCTTTCCTCGGCGTCTTCGTCATTACCCCCGTCGGGTTCTCTACGCCCCTCTTTTTCGGCATGGCCCGCGCGATGGGGCCCGGGCATAATCTCGCTGGGCACACGAGGAAAACCCCCGCGGCAAGGGAAGAAAACTGTTCCGGACCATCGCTTCACGCTGAGAACATATTTTCTCCTATCCCAGGCTGTGAAGAGTTATTCTTCGTGGATACATACGCGTGTCCGCTTACTCGATGGACAACTGCCAATAAAACTGCAACATTGCGGGCAGCTGTATTCCTGTCGCACTCATCCTAAAATTCCGCGCGATTTATTTTTATAATCCGGCAGAAAAATATTGGACGTGCGGTTTTTTTAAATTATGATCGGATTTCGAGAGATTCAGATCTCAAATTTTATGGGGATCCTCTCACACACGTGCACCCGGCATCAAATGAAAAGCCAGAAAAAATCCTCTGTTTGTAAAATGGGATTGTACATCTGAATACAGTACATTTCTTCTAGAAAAAAAGAAAAGTTTTCAAACAGATCGGAAATCTGCTTCTGGGTGCTGAAGATGCGTTTTCGGGGATCATGATGAGAAAATAAGTGCATTTCGCGGAGAAGAAAATGACACACACAAAATATTTCAAGCAAAGAATTTTCAAAAATAAAAAAGAAATAATAATTATGTTGCTTAAAGGAGCAATAAAAGACAGAATGCATTAAAAATCAGTATTGACTGCATGATCGAATGCTCGAATTTTTTTTATTGAAATAATTCTCAAAAATGAACTAAATAATTGCATTACGCAAGTAATTTTTAAATATGTGTGTTTTCATGATTTGCACAAGAATCATTCTGGCAGGAAACATTTAGTATTTGAATTGGTTCTGAAGCGTCAGATTGCTTGACGGTTCTCTTTCAAAATAATGCTTTCTAAAATGTTATCCTCTCATTTTTGTCAAAAATAAATAAATTAGGCATTTCTCGTCCTATTTTTTTTTATCTGGTATTTTTTCTATGCGATCTAATCTCCAAAAAAGTGTCGAAATACCGCTCTTTAAAAAAAAACTGTGTAGCTCCAGGAGCTTAGAGAAGAAAAATCACAGATCTTTCCCGATTTAATCACCGAGTAGTGAAATAAATTCAAGCATTACCCTCGAATGTAAAATCGTGAAAATCATGTATTATACAGAGTATTTTGTATTATATGCTGAATATTATGCTTTTGCGACATCCACGACGTCGCAAGTCTGCCAAAGAGACCAAAATGAACATTATTATCGCAATTCGAACCCTGGTGCCGATTAATTCGAGAAAATTTGGTTTTGTCGGCAATAATTTGGCGTATTCCAGTCTCGTTGGTCTTCCATATTCCGAAGAGTGTCTTGTGGAAGGCATGAATAATTCCTGTACCATGAAATTTTTAAGAAAGCGTCATTATTCACCATCAGTTTCACGATTGAAATAAGTTCGAAGCTTCAGTACACTATGATAAAAAATTGCCGTCATTGCGAATTTTTGAAACTGTGAGCTATGCACATGATGGACCAGGAGAAACTTGAATGTCGACTATAAAACTGCAACAACGAAAAAACTCAGTAATTTAAAACGTGTCTTCTAATTCAAGCAGACTGGTTCGTTATTCTTTGAGATGCATTACTGTGTATCAAATTATACACTTTCTAGCACATAACTTGAAAGTGAAGAAATTAATTGCATACAGACATTCTCCCAGTCAACAACGGCTTGGAATTATTGTACTCTATTTAAATTCTTTTCGAAAGAGATTAAATGTTGATGTTTCGATCTCCTCTCCTGATTTCGTTGCATACAATTGTCGGCACTGCTATTTTAAACGTGCAAATCATTAGGTATACTATTTCTCTTTTCCATTCTCATTTTCAACTCTCTCGTCTTCAATCGTAAAACTTTTATTCACATGAATCGGTCTGAAATTCGTAACGTTAGTGTCCAGTAGAATTACTGGAGTCTTATTTCAAATGGAGAGAGAGCAATATTATATTTCTCAAGGTCACACATGATCAAATTCCAAATCAAACCACGTGGAACTGGCACAAAACAAATATCTAGTTTTTTTTTTTAATATGGCCAAGGGGGAAAAAAAGGGCCTCGACGAAAAAATGTCCTGTTTGAGTTTCAAATCATCCCCCAGCTTGATTTCGTAACACGTTTTTGTCGTTTCCTTCATTTCATGCAGAAGAAAAGTCAGATTGCACGGCATTCCTCTGCATTTCAGCTGAGTTCAGTTCGTCAGTATTCACGAAGCGACGGTGAGGCACAGCTGTTGGCTTTACTCGGGCGTGCTCAGAAAATTGCTTCTTTCCCCAATTCTTTTTCCGACTCGCGTTCTACGTATTGAAAATTGTTTAGCAGCTCAGCAAAAAAAAATATTTATATATATATATACTGCACACGTAACGATTTTTGCAAGTTTTGGAGGGAAAGAATAATTTTTCTTTTTGTTTAAGTTTGAGCAGGGAATGTCAGACGTGTGCACGATTTTTCTTCGCTGTTTGAAACGCACGAGATTTAAAATTAATACTGTGGTAGAGCCTCCAATTTCGCGCTGGAAATTGGAAGTTTGTTCGAGGATTTTGAGTTTGCTCGAGGCGAGAAAACTGATGGATGTCCAATATTTATTTGACATTGCCGTGCATCTGGGATATTCCCACGTGGGATTCGGAACCGAAAGATGGCTCGGGAGGACGTTCTCAGAGTGGCAGTTCTCGACGAGATCAAAGCCGAACCAGCGGGATTTTCATCAAATTGATACGTATCGTTCGAGACCCAGAGACCGGGGTCTACTCAGGCTTGATTAGACCCCGGGAAAATCTCTTGGACCCGAGCCAATCTCTTCTGCCACATTTGGATGTTTGCTCAGCCGGGTTCCTCATAGAGCTGCTTGAAACAGTTCCATTTCCGCGATCCTTGCTCGAGAGAGAGAGAAGCGGAAAAATGGAACCAGGCAGGAATCGCAGGGACAGGTTTTCAATCACTCCGAAACACTCTTTTTTGAGAGGGTGCCGGGACAAGTGAGCGCGGATCAACTCGTCTCATCGCCGCCGCTCAAGTGGCCGTCATGCCAACTGATCATTATTTTTGAACATTATTTTTACAGAAATTAAGCGGCGGTTACCGCATTTGCATAGTTCTGACTGAGTGATCGTTTCGTGATCATACCTTTACATTCCAGATGGACTCTTTCTACAATGAAATCCAGGGGACCATAAAAAAGAAATTGTCGCGGAAAGAAATTTTCTGCATCGCTCATCATTCGATGATAAATTGCAGTGCCAAAACGCATTTCGAATGATTAAAATATACAGTAGTTAGACTGTCTGTACAAACATTTTATCAGTATAAAAAATTGTTGGGTTCCTTTAGAAGTTTAGGCTATTGAAGTTATACCTATACCCACCTGATGGGCATTTAGGGGTTCTCAAAAACGGAATTCAGGGGACCACAAGAGAGAAATTTTCGTGGAGGAAAGTTTGCCCTTCAGGACATCATTGAATGATAAATTGGAGTGCCAAAAAGCATTTTGGTCGAAAAACTGGTAGACTGCCTGCTACAACGAATATTCTCTTTATAACGGGTTTTCTTGTCCCGTACAGGTACCAACTCATCTTTTAAGGCTTCTCTCCAACAAAATTCAGGCTAAACCAAATGGTCGTTGAGAGAACTTCGTTGTATAGAGAACCCCGAAAAAAGGTATATAGAGAGAACGAAGGGAGCAAAAAAATTTTTATGCAAAAAAATGAGTTATTCAGAGAGCCTACTTGTGTTTTAATCAATCAAAATGTATTTGGCACTCTAATTTATCATTCAATGTTAGCCTAAAAATCTCAAAAACAGCGTGCTTCAACAGATCACAAAATATCTCAAAAACCTTCATGAAAATTTGAAAAATAAACACCAGCACACCGGACAATGATCGCCTCGCATAGCGTACTCGGGCTATCGCCAATTTTTGCATAAAAAAAAGGGATTATCCTTCATGACTCATGATCTTTTGAACCCGATCTTTTCATTGTAAGTATATCCTGAAATTCAGATATGCCCAGAATGAAAAAAAGGGGATCAGAAAAAATAAAAATAAGCTTGACTGTTTTTTCTATATTGTCCTCGCATGGTCAAATTCAGGGAAATTACAACCAGGGCAGCTTCAAATATATCATTATATATACGATGAAAGCAGCTATATACAGAGCAAAGGCTTTGAGGCATTATTTCAAGCTGGCTTATACAAGGGCATAGAGTCGAGGCCGAGAAGTGAAATGAAACCGTCGAAAGCATTGAGGATTTTGGGGGCTTCATCTCGTCTCGCGATAATGAGTTTATTTTCCGGGAATGCAGAAGATGAATTTCCATCAAAAAGTCGCACCAGGCTGCAAATGTACGAATGTAGCAGTTGGGCAAAAATCATCAACGAAATCGTTACTGACGTATGCTCGACCTCGTCGTGAACTTTCGTTTGCAGTACCGATCAAGATACGAATTTTCGCAGGAAATGAAGGCATTTCTAGGGTCTGCGAACCAAAATTTCCCGAGAACCCTCACCGTTGCTATCACGACATTCAAGGTAACAGCCTTCCAGGTCACTATATATTCAAAAAATAGATACTCTAAAGTTTGGGCAAAAAAAAATCTGCATACTGTATTTTAAAAATATATGTATGTGCCTCTCGACATGAAAACGAACTGCTGGAGATAACTGGGCTTGAGAAAATCGCATTATTGGAGTCCAACTCGTATTCAAAATAACCGCACGTGTTCTTTCCAAAATGATGGGAAGCCTCATATTCCGATTTCTAAGCTGAATATTTTATTAAGAATGTAATACTAGTACAGTAATCATCCATCATATATACTTCTACAGCTGTACTTTTTTTCGGCGAAACTAAAATGTCAGTTTTTTGCTGGAACCATGAATATTGGGTGACAGGGGGCTTTTCGTCAGTAAGGAAAAGACGGATCTCGGATAGAGGACATGGTAATTTTTTCCATTCCCGAAAGACTTCTCAGACTACCACTTGTCGACTATAGCTTCATCCTCAAATACCGTCATTTTTTACCACAAACCCCCGCTTATCGACGAAGAAAACAGTAAGTCACGATGTATGGTTCGAATAAATTCAAGAGCCAAGTGAACGATGAAGCAATTTTTGAAGCTTTAAAATTTCTTTCCTGCTTTCGCGAAATGAAGCTTTCAAACTAAAAAGTTTGAGATTTTCTCCTGCTGTGGACGCAAAAGCAGTCGGACGAATGTCTGCTTGATGGATATGAAAGCGAAATATCTCATTTTCGGACGAAGAATCCAACTAAATGATTATTCACGCGTAATTGTTTTCCACCGCTTTATTTATTTTTATTCTTTAAAGTCTTGATTAATTGAATACAGTACGATTTTTCGCTAAAAAATTGGGAGCACGTGGTCACGATAAGGATCTGCCTCATGCTGTTGGCGCAGGAAAACTTTTCGAACTTCACTCGTGGAGCACACAACACGCGGTTGAAGTTCACAGTGTATCTTGAGTGAAAAATCGTCCAGATCTTATTTTTCTCTGGAACTCCTTCTTCCGGGGTGATCATCAAGATAAGCTTGATTTCCGGAGTGATAGTTCTCCGAAAGCGGAACTTGCATCGCAGGAAGCGAGGGCAGAAAAAAAAAGGTATTTGCTCCGGCGCATCGCGAAAGTGCGTCTCTCCTCCTTAATTGAAGTGCATCACACATTTCCGTCACCATTACTGCAAACACCTCTGAGTGAGTGCATCAGGGCTTCGTATCCACACCAGGTCGCTAATTGATAAAATTGTCCTAGCATTAACCTTAATGTATAATAGAGCTCCTTTTTAGAGCTCCTTGCAATTATGTGGCTGAGGTAATGACTATCTATTTTGTTCTCGCACTACAGAAAAAATTAACCCGCCCTCGAGTATTTTCGAATTTTTTAAAATTGCGATTAATTTGTATTGGGTATGAAATTTTTTTTTATTAGAGCATTTTTGAACTCCAAAAATGAATATTTCTGACTTATTTCGAATGTCGATAATCCTGTCCTGGAGATTCCAGTGATTCCCGCCCATTTTTCATTTCCTATACGTGTTTCAGACACGGAAAATCCACGAAAGAAAAACCTGCGGATTTCCAAGAATTCTTCCCATTTTCCAGACATTAAAACATTCATTTCATAAAATACCATGATGATCCTACACTCATAGCTTTCAGAAATGATCTTGTTTAGTTGAGTTATGGATGTGATATAATTTTTTTGGAATTTTCAAATTAAAAAAAGTATTGCTCCACGGCGAGGAAATTCAAGAAGTAAGGTTTTTTTGCGGCATCACCTTGATTAAATTTTCGCTTTCAGGAGTAATTTCTTTCTTTAAAAAATAAACATAAAAATAACACGCACCTATGTGAAACCCGTGATGGGAAGAGCTCTGCAGAAGGTTCATTACTTGGAGAGGAGGCAAGGAAAAATCACGACCGGGTCTTCATCAGGCGGCCCACGATTTTTCAGCAAGCGAAGATCAAAGAAAAGCTCTCCGTCTGCTTACCCAAGAGGAAAAAAAAACACCTACAGAAAAAGTGATAAAAAATTTTTTACAAGCCCAGGCCTCGTTAACTGCGCACATGATCCCGTAGACTGAACATCCGTATTCGGAGTCTTCAACTGCTTGGCGACAGAGATGAAAACTCCACCATGACCAAAAAAACAATCTCAATTGAAGGGTGGCAAAAATATATATATTCTATTTATTTTTTTCAATTGATAATTTTATTTTTTAGGAGTTGATACTTCTCGTCGGATCTTGTGGAAACTGGTGTTTTTTCTGGTTTTTGGACTTCGTTCACTGAAGCTTGATATTTTTGCACGCTCTGCTTCAGTTCAGTGGCTTCAAACGAATTCCTCTTTTTAAGAACTTTATAGTTGCTAAGTCTCACTGGTTTTGCTGTACATCGAAAAACGGGTTTGAATGGTTTTGCCGGGAACAGATGAATATCTGTTAAGCATGCACGACTGCATTCGTCAAATGCCAAAAACTTTCGACCATGAAGCAGAAAAGAACAGGTTTCAAATGTCTTGTTTCAGGAGTTTATTTGTACACGAGACGAGAAAATTCACGAGCAGAAACAAAAGTGGCACACTTTTCTTTATTATCATTTTGTTTATTATTTATGTTTATTATTATTATCACGAGCAGTGACGGAAAAGCGGACACGAGCAGGTGTCCGTCTTTCTTCAAAAAGGTGCCATTGCAAAATATGACCCCGGGAATGATTTTTGGGAATCCCGTGAATAAAACTCTAACTCTGAAAAAAGCCATTGTCGAAAACACCGAAATCACCGTGCGCAGATCATTATTGAGTTGTATGAATTGAACCAGCATTTTAAATGTTACTGGCTCATCTTACGAAGTGAAGAATATCATTAAATATTTTACGGTTTACGCACAGGAATGTAAAACCGGAATTTTCGCGCACTTCTATTAATTCCGGTTTTCAAAATTCATCGAACAAATGACCGATTTTAGCAAGATGATGTTCTAATGGTTTGAAGCTGTGTTAACCTTGATTTCCGATTTTCGGAGTTCACATGAATCAGCGTTTATTGATGCCGATTACCGTTGGAAACTATTTCGAAAAGTAAAAAGCTCTATCGAAAATTTTCGACGAAAAGCAATTGCAGCAGCAGATGGGAAGGCATTTGATCGAAGCTCGTTCGAAATACTATAGAATCAGCCAATTGGCTCGCAAATTAATCATCATCTGGGGTTCTTGGCACGGAATGAAGCCGTGTAAAAAATTGGCAAATGCGGTGGAAGAATCAAATTCAACCAAAACTATTTCTGGGGCTGACGCGGAACAAGCAAGCAGGTTCAATCCCTTATACCGGAAGGGCAGGAAACATATACCGGCGAGCATCCAGCATTTCTCAGTCCCTCGCTTTGTTTTTTATTTTGTTTTTTGAGAATAAATTTGCCATTTCAACGTCAAGCACAATGTCTTCGTATATATATACCCGACTCCGGAAACTCCGAGACAGAAGGATTTGCATGCGTAATGGCCGAGTTCCACAGGATTTCTACAGCATTCAAACGGAAAACTCCACTCTCGAGGATCTGTTGGGTTCGTTGCAGTCTGTCCTTTTTTTTTTAGCAACTCTGAGATGTTTTATAGAATAGTAATTTCCATAAAAGCACATTGTCAGTTAGAAGAAGATTTTCTTCAAGATATGCAAACGCAATCAATGAATTTTCTGAATGCGGAAGAGATTTGCCAAAAACATAAGTTTTTTTTTTCCAAAAAACATTGGGAATCTTTGCTAATTATTCTGAAAAAAAGAAAAAAAAACGCAGAGTCAATGCAATGATGATCATTTTTCATTGAACCCGTGAGTTGTTTCTGATTCCTTACCATGTGTACAGAATAATTCAGCGAAAAAAGTTTGACGATTTTCGAATCACAGTACCACAATGCCTTTCGTTTGTGCGAGGATTTTAGAAGCTTTTCCGGTTACTTGAAATTGAGTACAGTACCGTGGGTACCCAAGTTTCGCAATTGGAAATGCTGTATACAGTACCTCCGAACACTGTGAAATTAGTAAAGGAATTAGAGAACTTCTGCTCATTTTCCAACCCCAAGATGCAGCCTCAGCCCATCCTGAACCTAATTTTCCCCGACTCGGAACATTCCGCTGTTTCCTGGGAATGCATGAGTTTTTCGTTAAATTGGGTTTTCTATAAATTTATATCTGTACTTGGTAGAGTTCGAACTGCCTGAAAATCCACGGAAGTGCGGAAGTTGAACCTGAATGCCCCGGAATAACGGAATCCAATTCATGTCTCTGTCTTTCAACTCCATGGACTGGATTTGGAACAGTATTTGTGGACGGATAACATTTTATTCTTTACGAATACTGTACAGCATATAGTCATTTCCATTGTTCTATCGAAACAGACTATGGAAGGACAATAAGACGGAAATGACCAAGAAACATCCTTTGTAAAATTTCAAAAAGTGTTACGTCTCGATTTGTAAAAAAGCTGAAGCATTTTCTGTTTCTGGCATTTTCTTGTCTCCTGGTAGTGAATGAATGAATGAACAGAACATATATTAAGGGAATGTCAGATTATGCAAGTAGTAATGGTGTAGTATTTCCACAAGCAAGATCAGCTAGTAATTTACTTCAGTCTACAACATCACAATTATCATGAAAAAGTTGAGTAATTAGGATCTTTTCTCTGGGTACATTGCAGACAATTGGTAATGATTCCCAGATGTCCACCCATTCCTGATAACAAAAGGGAAATCTTTTATTGGGACTTCATTATTTGTCTTCCGAAAAATGAAGGAATAAGAGAGAAAAAGCCTGAAAAATAACAAGATGTACTCTTTCTTTGGACTGCTCCTTCTCTTTTGTTGAAACTGCTTGTTCATTCAGTATGAAATGTGTTATTGTGAAGGTGCAATGAGTGGGTTCCATTCCGGGAACTGATGGGACCCTCTCAACGTTTCCGCGCGAGAAAACGTCTCTTCTGGTTAATGACCCCTGCGTAACTTACATGCGAAGATCATTTCTTTCTCAATGGAGCATGTTTATGACTGCACAGCACGTTCTTTCTGCGATTAGGACGAACATAAATTAAGAGTCCACCTTTATAAAGGCATTTTTATTTATTTTAATGCGCATCAATTCCGGCAGAACCCTCCATTCAGAGTTTTTATAGACGCACGCTTCGAAATGAAAAAATGTAAATAACCTTTTTTTTCGGGGCGTGATGCTTCATCACGTGTATTTCCCTCATTGATCGTTCATGACAATGTTGTCATTTTTTTATATCGACGTGAATGTCATAATTTGAAAGGTCTTGGAATTAATATCATTTCGTGAAACGACAGCAGTTTTCAAATCAAATTATATTATCTATCATACACTAAAATTTGCGTTCAGTTTTTTTTCACATTGAAGGAAATATCTTCCGCAAACCTGAAGTCAGAACTACAGGTCGTATTTTGGACAGAAGTCAGTTTGATTTCAAGGTGTTCATCAATTTAACTCAGAGCAAAGTTTTCCGACAAACTTTCCTCTCATGGGTACGTAAATGTGTTACTTACAATACGAGTCGGTGGAAAACGTAATGAATGCACTTCCTTCGATACTGCATTGTTTCAGGGTTTTCTCTGAAGTTTTCAATAAATTGATTTACCGGTCGGCGAATTCGTTGAAATCTCGCATCTAGATGAGAAACTTATTCCTAAATTCGAGAGAAATATTTCTGAAATGTGTTTGCAAGTTCCGAACAGGGGATTTTGTGAGTCAATGCATTACAAGTTGTCATGCGGATCTGGTGTGACATATCTTAAAATCCTCATCGCGAAGAGAAAAGTTTCTCGTAATTTGCGAGATGGAACTTTGGCACAGGACATATGAGAGGATGATTAGGAGGCTTATCGATTTTCCAAGCCCGTGCGAATCTCCTACAATATGTATACATTCATTTCATGAGATATTTGATTTTACCGAAATAGTGAGATGGATTCCAGCGTGAAAGCTGTTTGAAGCATATTTCTAACAAGGAATATGCAATTTCATAATGACGGATGAGTCCACGATTCACGTGGACTTGGTCAGAAGTTAAGGACAGCATGCTTTTGTACAGGGCGGACAAAAAAAAGAAGTTAGAGCGGTAATACTGTAAATCGAAAAACGGTAGGGAGATCGCGTTATTTCGATAAATTTGAATTAATTCTAATATATATTCTGTATATATTTTTTTAGCTCGATAATTCCACGTTCACGGTATATCTGTGACAATCACATGGATTTGAAAAAAAAATCTGCTTGAAAAATTATCCACATGGTTTCGTAAGAGCAGCATAGAATTCGTGACGTTTGTCCTGGTTCCGCGCAACTAGATTACAGAATTGCAAGAAGTCACTCAGGAAAGAATCTTCTTAACATCACAATAATATTCCAGAGTTTTTCGTGATGTTTTCCGAAACTTTCCGATGAATTTTCCAAGATGAAAATATGAGAAACATGATAACGAATTTGGCAGAATTAAGCTTTCATGACAAAGTTCCAGATTTTTCAAAATTTCCATCACCTTTTCGTCAATGAATAAACTGCAAAGACTCATTAAAAGGGCGTCCGTTTCAGAAAAAAAATTAGCCGTTATTACATAGAATATCGGTCTTTCAACAATATCAACATATTATATCAACATTATCTGAAAATATAATTCCTTTCAAGAGCGTTTCTCCCATGCCGCTTTTATATGAATCTCAATGACTTATTCATTGAAACATTTTCTCTAGTCTAAAGTTATGATTTATGGTTTTTCAATGCTTGTGAAGTTCTTACGAACTTCATTTTGAAATCAGCGAAGAAATGGGAATTTCTGGCAGCGGAATCCAGTTTTTCTTCGCCAGTCACGCACTCTCTTCGATTATTTGATTAGTGTTCAGAGAATAAATGAATAAAANAAGTGTAAGGCGAAAAACACGCACACACAAGGTGGAGCTCTGAGCGGAAAAACTTTTGCTGGGAGCTGCACCTCAGTACTCTCCTGCTTGAGCACTATTTTTCACCCGGTACCTTTCGACATTTTTCTCCTCGGGCTTCATATATCATTATATGTGCTTTGATGGTAGCTATCGATAGAAAAATTTGGAAATTCACCTCGACAAATGACTCTTCCGAAAGGAGGAGCATCAGCGATCCTTGAAGAGCAGAGATATTTCAGGAGCTTTCATGTCCGGATGACGTCAGAAACTTTCAATTTTTCAGATTTTTTTTTTCAAAGTAAAAGGTAGCTTCAACCACTCTAAAAGCATTCGGAACTACTTCAAAAATAATTATATCTCATGAAGAATTCGTAGAAGCTCTCCATGGATGTACTGCTCTTGGAGCTTTTCTGCAATATTCGGACACGGCTGCAAAATTCTTCAAAGTTCAAGGTTTTCCGCTTTCTTGAGAGGTCTTCACGAGTTCAATCACACGAATATCTTGCCTCACATTCAAGGTCGACTGAAATTTTAAATATCTGGATGTATAGTCTTGAAGGCGAGTTCATTTTGCGTTCTGCATAATTTAATATCGGTGAAAGCTCCGCACTTGGGGCGGAATCAGTTCCAACCATTTTCAGCTAAAATACTTGGCACTACAGTAGATTGGCAGCTTGAATGCATTAAGTCCAAGATTTCAGCCTCGATAAGGCACGAGCACCAGCAAGAAGGAGAATGGATTGAAAGAGGGCTATGCATCAGGGGATTATATACTAACACTGGTGTTGAGTTCCCGTATTTTATGTATCTGATGTCGTGCCTTGCTGGCTGAATAGCTTTCGACAATCATCAGGTATATTTTTAGAGACTCGTAAAAATATCCTTAAATCAAAAATATATCATTTTCCCTGTTACGTATGGGATTGCGTTTTTCACGACGTCGAAATTCTGCTCACGGCATTGAATTTTTCCATTGAAAAAATGTCGCTGAGAATAAAAATAACGTATATTAAATTCATTTCCGCTTGACGATCCTCTGGATTGATTAGTATTACAAAACATGTGTGCGATAAAGCTCTTTTTTCAATAATTTGCTCGAAATGGTGTGATATGTAATGTAACGGCATGCACTGTAAAATCAATGATTTTGTCTATTCTCACATTATCATAGAAAAGATTGATTCTTGGGGCTACAATTTAGATAAATACATGCGCACATGAAAGATATGATGTAATAGGTACGGATATTGCGTGGTACTTGGTACATAATTCAAAATATATGAAAAAGAGTAAACGGTATTGAATCGACAATGTATTTTCAGTCTAGGCTAAAAATTCAGCACCACAAACAAAGAAAAAATTGCAATCCAAAACATACGTTGATTTTCATAAAGGAAATTCCTCATTACGTCACACATTCTGAAGTACTTACAGACTCTCCATTCAATTAACAAGTAGCACGAGGATGGCCTACAAATTAATAACATGTGCAAGTTCTGAAGGTAAACTCAATTTCTTTAGTGTGGAGGTGTCTTCTTTTTGATTTCAAGATCTTCTATGTCGATTTCCATTCGGGCGATACGAAAATTTCCCAACAGCGAATGTGACGATTGAATCTAAATTTGTGAAATTTACTGTATAGAGCATGAAAATCTTCGTTCACATGAAAAACCAGCAAGGAAAGCCAAATAAATCTTATTTTAATAGACTATATACTTCGATTACTTCGGAAGTTGTCAACAAATTATCAAGGACCGGCATCGTAGACTACAAGCTC
>CAJPEX010005129.1:0-17781 GCA_905338405.1 Notodromas monacha | reverse complement strand
TTTTCATTTTTTGACATCAGCTCATTTACACAGAACAAGATTTGTAATGGAATATTGCAATACGGATGCTTGTGTCCACTCAAGACAAGGGCGGTTAAGCCTAGTTTTATGGAAAAAACTTCCGTCCATCTGTTGCTTGAACATGAAGGATTATCCAGAAATTTTATTTTTTTGTGGGACCGGTGATATAGGACTGATATGGGAATGTAAATTTCCTTGTGTAAGTGTCAGGAACTCCTGAGTTCACTGAATTCATAAACGCGGATCATTTTCCTTTGACATGCATGTCAATGTCAAGATATGCAAAAGAACAGATGAAGAAGTTCCCAGAGATGATCTTCAACGAGGAAATACAAGACAATCTGTCATCTTCACTGAATTGGCATTTTATTCATTTTTTATTATTATCGGCGAATCGTGAAATAATCCCAGAAGGTAGCTTCTGTCACTTTTGAATGAATTGCCATTCGTATCAACACCGGGTTATGACTTGATTATTTGAATACAGTGAGACCCCGAGATGTGGACGTAATTGGTGCAACAAGACTCAAGAGTGTCCCCAAGTCAAATTGTCCCTATAAGTCAAGTCTTGTTTTCCCATAGACTTACATTATATAATATTTAATTGGTGCTTTGTGGAAGAAATATTCTTCAGACTTCCCTGAAAAAAATTGTTTGCCATTTGAATTAGTGAATACATTTTCAACTCCATAATTTATTTGGAGCATTGAATAGTGTATCTCTTGGCTGTACACTGAAATGTTGGCATCTACAAAAAAAAACATTCAAGTGAAAAAACTAGAAGTCCCACATCTATGCTGGAGGTAATTTTATTTAATTAGCTATATGGATGGTAATTTGGTGAGAGAAATGCCCAATAACTTTTCTTACATCAANGTAATTTGGTGAGAGAAATGCCCAAGAACTTTTCTTACATCAATTTTAGGGTTGGAAATATCTGTTTCTTGTAGGTAGGCCTGAAATGTATTTGCAATTTTATCACAAAATGTCCATATTGAGTCAGTGTCCTCATTTCAGGCATTATATATTCATTTTTTCTGGGAAAATAAGTGTCCCTCTGTTGAATTGTCTGCAGGTTGAGGCGTCCGCTTGTGGGGGTCTCACTGTACTTGAAAAATGAACTCCTCTTTTAATGCACAATAAATGCAAGTTCCAGAATTGCATAAGAAAAAAATACAAGATTTGGACTTGAATACTTCCCTGCTGACTGTGTCCAAATGTTGAAGCACATTTCCCCGTATACTTCGATGGGGAAATTTTTGATGCCTTCTCCCAACTCCCACATGTTTTGCAGAAGGTCAGAAATGTCCTCTGAAAAAAGAAAATGCTTTCTAAGAAGCAGTAAATAACAGTGCATCAGGACAAAACCACCCAGAATGAGCGCCTCTCGCATGAGGAAGAGCCCAAAAAGTATTCGAAAGAAGAAAAACACTGTATCACAAGTATTATTGTTATCCTGTACATATAATTAATGGAAATATCATGAAAAAACAGAAAATCAGCCTTTTCTGGATGATGAATCGTAGTAAATTTATGATAAAATATATTTTGAAAATTTAAGATATCGCTCAATACGGTCAAAAGATATCAAACTTCAGAGAAACGATTTTTTTTCCATTTTTTTCCGGAAACTTTGGTCAAGTGTCCGTATCTCGAAATATTGTCTTTGTATATCAGGACAGATGATCTTGAGTTAACATTGTCTGTAAGTCGAATCGTCCATGCGTCGATTAAGCACAACTCCAATCATGATGACGAAAAGAAAACCTGGTAATGAATCAAGCGTCCGTTTCATTTCACACTCATTTTCAAACGCAGAATTGTCAAGTCTTACGTCACAAATACTCGGGATTTATTTCCGGAATACCAAATCATGATTAAACCACTTGATTCGTTAGAAGCCAAGAAATAAGCATCCGTGAAGGATACTGTAATTGTTTCTTTCATGACTGAAGACGAACAAAAGCTCGTTCAAATACAGCGTAATGGAGGCAAACTCAAGAACAATGCGGCTCCGTCGCATTCAGCATAACATTTCCGGTGCAAGCAACGGAAGAAAGGGCACTTGAAAAACTAGAAAATTTTTGCCGATTTTTAATATTTTAAAATGGAAAAATGCAGAGGATGCCTAGCTTTTGATCTTATTAAATTAATGTATGATCAGAATGCGTAATTTTCTGCTTTTCAGGGTTCACAAGGTTCAATCAACATTCCTGCATCCAAACCCCCTCCCCACCCAACCCAAATCCATTCAAATGCATTCAATCAATTCAGAGTGGGAAACAGAAATAAGCTGTACTGTATATGGATACTAAAATAAAAGAAAATACATTCCACAATGTACAACTGCACAACTGATGTGTTACAAATGTGGGGAAAGAAAGGGATTGTATCTTTTGTTTTATAGTCATTGTTCTTAACGTCGTATTCGTTCTTAAAATCGTTAAAGTCGTCGATGACTTGGGTTAAATTTCGTGTATTCCAGAAGTCCCTGTTTCCAGATAAGGTTTAGTTGAATGAACAATTTAGAACATTTTTACCTTGTTTAATTGAAGAAAATTTAAAACATTATGGGGTGGTCTGCAATTTTTTTTCTTTTTCGCATGGTTGCTTTTATTTCTGGTATAGTTTGTCAACCACACGCATTTTTCGAGTTTCCTCAAACGAAAAATTTACAAATGCAGTAGACTCTTTCTTAAAACGAGGCATTTGGAACCTAGAAAAAGCTTCGTTGCAAAAAAAATTGTTAAAAAACTTGTCAAAATAATATTGTGGCTGTTGCTCAGGGATCGAAAAATTAAGTTCATCATAAGCAAAAATTTGCTATAACGATATTCGTTGTAATTAGATTCAACTGTATCCTCAATTTTGAAATAATATCATGCATCCTTTAACGCTTTCGAAAAAAAAGATTTGGAAATTGCATGCAGAATAAATTATCCTGGAGGAGAAAATTCTTAAGGTTGGAAAAATGTAGATTCATTTTCATTCACGAAGTGATGAAGTTCCGTGTCCAAGGTTCACTTCGCACATTTTCTTTCTAGTGAGTGCTCGAAACGATGTTCCATGAAACTACGTCTGAAGAAAAAAAAGAGAAAACAAAACTTCTTCACCTCGAAAAGTATTGCGTTATTAATACTGCATTACTATATTTTTTACTCGAATGGTTTTTTTCCCACGCGCTATTGAATCCGGCAACAGTGTTAGAGGAAGAAAAAAGAAGAAGAAAAGAACGCGTGTGTCGCAAAGAAGTCCCAAAAAAAAATGAGTTGCGCTCAAGTGAATGCCTTGAGTAAGGTTTCTTGGAACCTCGTGAGAATTTTTATTTTTGTTGCTTGACCCAGTGCCGAACGATCCGGTTGGGAATTGGACGTTTTTCCCCGCACCTCGTACCTTTCGACTCGGTTCCTTGGAACCTATTTCGTCGGGAAATATATAATCGGATGTGGATATAATATTTGGGACAAGTTTTCCCCTTCCCATCCACTGTTATTTTAAATACAATGCGGTCCCGAGATGCGGACGTGATGGGTGCTTGGACCTTGACCCCATGCGCAGCGTCCGTATGTCGGATCACGGTTTTCCCGTATAATTCAATGGGTAAATACTTAATCAAGTTTCTATACTGATCAAAAATTCGAAATAAACCTCCCAAAAATTGATTAAAATTTGTTTTCCCAACCTCTCAGTATACAGAGTTTTTTTTTACCAGAAAACCAAACAGATTCTGATCTTTTGGCATCAGAAATAGCTCTATAAGAAGCAAAGAACAAGAAAAATCCCAGGTGCACTTCGCAGAGATGATGGGAAAAATATTTTAAAAAAATTAGCATGTTATGAATTTGATTAAGCTCATAATGTAATTTATTTTTAATTTTCCCGAATATAAATGGCTCAATTTATTCAGGAGATATCAAAATTTAGAAAAAATGTTCATGTTCTCTAAAAAATTTCAATAGTGTACGCATCTTGAGACATATTGTCCGCATGTCAAGAACGATTTTTTTTAGTTTCATTGTCCCAAGTCGAATCGTCCGTATGTCGGGGTCCCACTGTACAAAAACAATTGCAGAGATTCTCTGCTTCTGTCAAGCGAACTTAAAAAACTTGGCCTCTATTCATGGTCTTTGCGGCGACACCACGAAAATAATGGAAGCATAAATAAACAAAAATTAAATGCTCCAATGATATATTTATTACACGTAAAAAAAACACTGATTATGCTTCGTTCATAAATTATATTGAAACGATTCTATGCATACATGAAAGAAAACATTGAGTTTGTATATAGAAGGATAGACCTGTTCTCAGGGAAGGAAAATCGATTTTAAATAAGACTCGCCATAGAAAATTGTAATTTTAAATATATCTGATGAGCAAAAATTCAGAAAATCTGTATTTTTTTAAAGCAAGATCCACGCGTAAAAATGCAATATTCTTCGATTTTTATGCTTCACCTAACTGGGTATTCGATCACATGATGAACAAATTTTTATTCCTTGAAAAAAGCTGAAAATATCCATCTCAGTTTTAAATTGTGCGCTTAATTTCTCTGATACAGTACAATATTTGGAAAGTCTAGAAACTGGAAGGTGTGTAGTCATATAGATTTCACAACACGTATGGTTTTGAATATCAACAAATAAATTCTAGAATACATTAGAAGTTTTTCTTTCCGTGATGTATAAATTTTTAAATACGTATGCAGATTTATAGGCGTCATTGATTAGGAAAACGAGTTGAAAACATTATGTCACTTGCCCCTTCAGAACTTCATCTCAAGAACTTCGTGTACATTTTCTCATTAGCCGAGCAAGGGCTTTTTCTTTTCAGTCATTTAAAAATATTGAAACGGCGAGCACCTCTTGAAAGCGGGATTTTGGTAAGTGGAAGGTCGAGTGGCTCCTTCATCGCAAAGCGTTACCGTCTGACCTGTTTCTTATTCCAGATTCTTTTTCTATTCTTCGTTTCCCTTCCTGCTGTGAGTAATTAAAATGTGAAGTAGTTCTCGGTCTTCTGGTTGATCGGGTTTGAAAACAAAGTGTGTTTCTTCGGGGGCCCCCGAGGGGAAACGGTTTTCCATGCTTGGTCCAGTGGTTATACTCGAAAGCAAGGACAGCCTCCTCTAAAAAAGACATATATATGTATATATATATTTAATATGACATATATAACGTCTCGGTACACAAGCTGGTCCACAACATGTAATTGGTACATTGCTGTCGTTGCGAGTCCTTTACGGCTTTTCTTAGCCTTAAAAAATGAATCTTCTTTAAAATATCAGCTGTTTCCCCGTCCCTTTCTATAAAGCATTTCTTGGAGTGAACTTAAACGGGTCGAGACCTTGTTTTCATTGTCAAAAGAAGGTCGCTCTGAAAACGTTTGACACTTTTTACCCAGCACTTTTCCTTTTCTACTTAGTTCCTTTTTTAATGAGGAAAATTCCAGTCGCACATTCTATATACACACATATGTCTGAGTTGTGAACGCTAAAATAATTGTTTAAAAATTGCGAATGGCTCGAGCAGGTTTTTCGAATATGATTTTAAAACTTGGGAAGAATTCGTGATTGAATAAAAAAGCTAATGAAAATACATTTACGAACCAGGTCACCAATATGAGCTTTCGTTCCTGTCGGAGGAGATTTTTTCTGTATATATACATATATATATAAATTATACTGTATATATTGCAGAGCCATGTGTTCGACCAGGTGTTGTACATTAGGGTACATTGCTGTCGTTGCGAATAATTTACGGCTTTTCTTAGCCTTAAAAAAAAATGAATCTGCTTGAAAATATCAGCTGTTTCCCCGTCCCTTTCGATAATAAACAAACATTTTTGGAGTGAACTTAAAACGGTGCGAGACCTTGTTTTCATTGTCAAAAGAAGGTCGCTCTGGAAACTTTTGGCACTTTTTACCCAGCACTTTTCCTTTTCTACTCAGTTTTTTTTAATGAGGAAAATTTCAGTCGCACATTTTATACTCACAATACAGACTCAACACTTGCGATTTTATTAACAAATTTTTAACGCTTACCGAGCTCGTCCAAAAAGCTTATACTAAAATTTTGAACCCTTCTTAAGCACTAACTTATTTTTTCGATTACTTTTATGTAATTTCGGGAAATTCGAATGTACTGTACATAATATGAACAAATCATGTGTGTTGATGCAAAAAAAAATCATCACAAAATCACTGAACGAAAAAAAATTAGTCTAGGACTAATGCAGCTAGCGGAGCTGCTTACTCAAAATTAATTAATTCGCAAATCAGTCAATCAGGGAATAAACTGGCATATTTCGGATCACAAAATTCTGACGAGAGTTATTGTTAGAAGCAGACATATTTTGTGAAAACCTGATCTTGTATATGCAATTTATTTGGTTATTTGGGATCCATTTGTATATCCTTTTGTTTCACTCGGAAATTTTTTTAAACTATTCAAACCCCATGGTTGGTATGGTGCTTCATTCAATTCGATCTTCTCTAAATATCTACTTTTCTTGGCCTAACCAAAAAACGTTTGGGAACCTTTAATGTAAGTTGTATGTGACTTTAGCTAAATTAAAAATGCCAAACTCAGCCTCTGGGATGGGCCGTAAGTTTTATTTGCATGTGTCAAAAGGTATTTGTTTTTTTATTGAAACTTTCACAAGTTCAACTCAGCAGTTTTTCTTGAGATTTATGCTTCAAGAGCACTTGAAAAAACTGCTAGCATCGAGAATTAATGACTGCACTTGCATGTGTCAAAAGGTATTTGTTTTTTTATTGAAACTTTCACAAGTTCAACTCAGCAGTTTTTCTTGAGATTTATGCTTCAAGAGCACTTGAAAAAACTGCTAGCATCGAGAATTAATGACTGCACTCGTGATTCCGACTTTATTTTAATTTATTCTTTATACTGCATGAAGTTTTTGCAGTTGGAATATCAATTCAGACGAATTGCAGGTAATGAGCACCTGATGTGCAGCAGTTCTTTATCATCTCTCATGTAAATGCAGTCGAGTGCATCAAAATGATGGTATTCAAAAAACCAGCCAATGTTTGGTACTGTATTTTGTAAAACCTTTTAAATATTTTCTATAGGATAATCTTGCAAATTTTCATCACATCAATTTACAATATAGATTGCGTCGCAATCCCTGAAAACGTTTTCGTTAGAATCAGGTGGGAAATAGCTCAAAAGCAAGCTCTCTGAATACTGCATATAAGGTGGACTCTCTATAACGAAATTCGAGGGGCCAGAAAATTGACAATTCGTTGTGGAGATAATTTCGTTTTAGAGAGCCTATGAGGCGATAACCTTATGGGACAAAAGAAACATTGTTCATACAGAGAAAATCGTTGTTTACAAGATTATTGTAGAGTGAGTCTGAATTTATTTCTGTGATTTTATAGTTTAGACTTTATACACACAAAAAAAAACCTGGAAAATTTCAAGGCCAGAATTTTTTTTATTTCAAAAAGACGGTCGTTCCGGAATATACTAGAACTAAATCATGTGTTGGTTCACATTTTGAGGTCATGAAAATGTTAAACCCGTATCTTTTCGGGACGTTTCTTCCCCCGTCTCTTTTTTTTATTTTATTTTATACAGTACTAAGATTTCCCTACAGTTGACCTCAAAAATAACGAGAGAAATTTCGACCTTCACCTCTAAACGGGGCTCGTGCTGAACACAAATTCGTTTGAAATTTCGGCCTAGAAAAGGTACCCTTTTATTATATCGACGGTACTTTCTGTTTTTAATGTAAAAGATGACCATCACAGACGCAGTTCTGGGAATGGTCTGCGCGTGCATTATTCGAGACCCGTTAGAAGATGACCTCTAAAAGTCTATTATTGAGTGACGTAACTGCGGGGAACCCACGGAAACTCATTTCCATTTCGTTGTTTTGTTTTCTCACTCACTCACTCCTCCTCTTTATTTCTCTCCTTCTTCGGACTCCTATATGTACATTTCCAGCAGGGTGTTGTCTGTACGTGAACGACGGAGTTTCGAAAATAAGAGTTGGGCCTAGAAATTTCTAAATTATTTATTATTGAATCGCGTATATATACAGGAAATGGTGGCTGGAAACCTGAGACGACGCAGTCCTATATGATTCGATCAATCTTAAAGCAAGGACAAGCATGTCTCTTCGGACAAGAAGCATATACGTATGAATAGGAAGGAAATATACTTGGACAAGTAAGAACGCACCAGGAAACCTGAAGTCTTGAAAGGAACCGTTATCGGGATTCGAATCGTGAGCAAAAAGAAAAATTCTCATTCTGGGCAATAATAGAAGCAATTAAGCTCAAATCATCGCAATGAGGTATTACAACCATCAAGATCTGAATTTCTGATGTTCTTGTTTTCTTCTAGACACAATCCAAGAGTGCTGCATTGGAGGGAAATACCGTATGATGAAAAAATCAGAAGGTGGCATAACATCGAGTGTGGTACATGGACAAATAATTTACTGCTGAAATATTCTCACGATATTGTCAAAAAA
Organism: Notodromas monacha; assembly: GCA_905338405.1. Taxonomy (NCBI): domain Eukaryota; kingdom Metazoa; phylum Arthropoda; class Ostracoda; order Podocopida; family Cyprididae; genus Notodromas; species Notodromas monacha. The sequence goes on along the minus strand of CAJPEX010005129.1, from coordinate 9,258 downwards.
GGGGTTCTGAATTTGTTCATTATAAATTAGTCATGAATGAAATCATAAATGTGAGGTGGGGCCCCGAGATGCGGACGTAGTTGGTACTTGGACCTTGTCCCCATGTCGGAATGCCTGCATGCGGATCAAGTTTTCCCACAGATTTCAATGGGAAAATATTTAATTGGTTCTCCCGTTTATCAAAAACTAGTAACAAATCCCCAAAATTTAATAAAATAAATTTCTCGTCTTCAAGGTAGAGAAAATGGCTGTGCAGAAAAAAAAACAAACAGAATCTGCCCTTTTTTGCTCGAAATCGAGCCCAAAAAGCAAATGACAAGCACAGGTCTTGCCATTCCTGCTGTGCACACACGATTGAAAAACAATGATCAGAGATGCACAAAATTATCCTCTTTTTGATTAATAATTAGAGGAGCGTATAAAAAACTTTACTTTCAATTTTTTGAATACCGTAGAAGTGTACAAGTAGCTCAAATTACTCATCGAGCGATATCAAAATTTAAAAAAGATATAATTTTCATTTTTTCTGGAAATATTGGCAAATTTTCTGCATATCGAGACATTATGCGGATGTCGGGTCAAATTTTTTAAAGTTGTATGTGTCCTTCAGTCGAATCGTCCGTAAGTCGGACGTCCGTAATTAGCGGGGACTCGATCCACTCACAGCAGTGCATGTTTTCATGAGTAAATCGAGATCTTATTTTAATGAAGCTATATTTTACGAAATGATCTCTAAAATCCTTCATCTCTATTTCATTTGATCTTTCAAATGATGATATACTTTACTAAGTTTAATACTTAAGTGGTTTTTTTATATAGACGCGTCATTAATAAAAATTAATTTGAGGGTGTGACAGTCATCGCATCGGCAAAAGGCCAAACTAAGAGTTTAGTGACATCTGTGAGCGCAATGAAAAGCTTGCGGGATGCTTTTCGTGCGACGAAAAGGTGTCTCTGTAGTACTCCTTTCGGAACATTTTATTCCTAGAACAGTTTTCCGGTTCTGATTTCAATGACTGAGAGAATAAGGATCTCTACTTTCTTCAACTATGAAAGAGATTTTTTCATTTTAATGTTTTAAATTCCGATTCTTGTAAATCTTTCAAAGGCAATGTCGGCCATGGGAATCTGATCCTCCGAGAAGAATTGTTGTTTTAGGAATACGAATGTACTTAACTTGTAAAAGCTGCATCAAAAATTACAGGAAACATTTTCACGGAATGATGACCAGCGCATTTTTGTTGGGTCAAGCCTGAAAAATATTCGACACCGTATTACAACGTGACAGAGCCAGAGTCGTCGATCCTCAGCGGAAGCCCAAAAAATCTAATAGCTGATGCGTCATGTCGGGATTTCATTCTAAAACTGAATGACGTCTTCGTCATTCATCTTAGTTTTATCAGAAATTTTGCATTTTGTTTTACATGATACTGTTGGAGAGAATTAAGAATGAGAACGACAAGTTCAAAAGCTGGCTGGAGATTTCACTTACTGTATGCGATGACGCTGCGTTTTATACTTCTGCAATGTCTCTGTTTCAGCTGAATCACTGCCTAACTGCATTTACTCCGCAACAAAAAAACGGTACTGTATATTCCTGAAAGTTGCCATTTGCTGCATACCTGCTGTAAACATTCATTAGAATTATCAATGGCTGAATTCTAAAAAAAAAATATATATACTGCATGCATAATAAGGATACTGAAAAACATGCTTGAGAAATTACGTGCTGTATGTGAGCATGTCGCAATAAGGACGTACAAAAACCTGACGATTCTTTTTTGTTTCTGCACAGCCATTTTCTCTACCTTGAAGATGAGAATTTTTTTTATTCAAACCCAGCAAATCAAATCAATGCAATCATCATTTTTAAATAAAATTTGTACAAAGCGACATCATCATGGATAAAGTACTTTATTATTTTTAAAATTTCTCTCGGGAGTATTCCTGAATAGCAATTTCCTTTTGTAATGCTGAAATTAATTTTGCTCTCCTTCAATTAAATTGGAGAGCAGATCATCTGTTCTCTTTTATTCGATCTGTCGTCTTGTTTGGCGACCAAAAATCCACCCAAAGCTTCATTGGTTATCAATTTTCTTTTGACAACACTTGTATACTGTACAGAAATTAGATTCTCAAACTAAGTTTGATAAAATATCCATGATTCCTGTCAAATGTACTATTCAGGGCCACAATTTATTGCAATGTAAAGTTATTTCTCTAAGGAGTATTTTTATGGCCGGAAAATTTCCTAATTAATCTTTAAGAAGTCGATGTTCATTTCGTCGATTGAAGATTCAATTTTTAAGAAACCGAAAGGTATGTGGCACATTAGAAAATACTTCATTATATTGGTGTACGATTAGGAATGAATCAAAAGACGCCATTGCTGTTCTAAAAATGAATGAAGTCGAAGAAAAGCATTTCGTTGTAGCAGGTAAAGTACTTCGGACTGATGAATGAGCGGAAACCGGAAACACTCGCAGCAGGGATCGAAAGAATGACGATAGTGATTCTCATGAATAAATGAGAAAATCTCAACCCTGTCGTGTCAATTCCTCGCGGAGAAAACTGCCAATTTTGGTTCATCAATCAGTCTTATGCAGAAAACTCCTTTTCCGTCACTCGGTGAAAGTTCACGAGTTTATTTTGCGGCATATTTTTTTTTTCATTCCCCTGCTGGAGTCATCAAATACTGTGCTATTATTAGAAAGTCTTTGAAAACATGTCGATTGAAAACATTTCTAATGCAGTGAATCATTATACAGTGTATTGACCATTGACCAGATTATTGGTGGCAAATCCAATCTTGAAGAAACCCAAATTTTGCTCTTCACGTTTTGAATAATGCCTTGTTCATTTTCTTCGAATAAAGTTTTTATCTGAAAAGCCTGTGAACGCGGGAGATGACCTTGAAAATGTCCTTAAATTCTCGATTTTCAAAGGTGCATTCTTTATCTAGGGAAGTTAAAATGGAAACTGAACATGGTACGACACCACAAAAATATGTTTTATTCGCGACACAGAAATATGATTTGAGTGTATCGGGCTGATGACGAATTTCACAATTGCCCCTGATGTGAGTTAGTATCACAAAAGGAGGCGGGAATTGTGCGAATTTGAAAGTAAAACACTGTGATCAGCTGTGGGGTTCAAAAGATCAAAGATAAATATATTTCTTTTACCCAAAATTCACAGACGCACAAAAATTAAATTCACAAAACACATGACTCAAATGGAAACGTGAGCCAAACTGTCTGGAGGAGTTTGACAATGCAGTGAGACCCCGAGGTGTGGACGTAATTGGTGCATCAAGAGTGTCCCCAAGTTGACATGTCCCTAAGTCAAGTCTTGTTTTCCCATAGACTTGCATTATATAATTTTTAATTGGTGTTCTAAGGAATAAATATTCTTCAGAATTCCCTGAAAAAAATTGTTTGTCACTTGAATTTGAATTATTGAATACGTTTTCAACTCAATAAGAACATTTGGAGCATTGAATAGTGTATCTCTGTACTGTACACTGAAATTTTGGCATCTACAAATATAACATTCAAGTGAAAAAAGTAGAAGTCCCTCTATGCTGGAGGTACTTTTTTAAATTAGCTAAATTGATGGTGAATTGGTGAGAGAAATGTCCAAGAACTTTTCTAACATCAATTTTATGGTTGGAAATATCTGTTTCTTGTAATCTGGCCTGAAATGTATTTGCAGTTTTATCACAAAATGTCCCTATATTGAGTCAGTGTCCTCATGTTGGGGCTTATTCATTTTTTTTTGGGAAAATAAGTGTCCCTATGTTGAATCATATGCAGGTCAAGGCGTCCGCATTTGGGGGTCTCACTGTATTTCCAATCTGATTTCTCTCTCTCACTCTTCTCTTCCAAGAATTGCAATCAGCTGACTTATGCATTGAACCTGATTGACTGAAGGAGACAGGTGAGCAATTTGAGTATTCAACCAGCGAGGACTGCCATCTAACGGCAGTCCGATTAAAGATTCTCAAGAGTTCTGGAATATTCCGGAATCATTAAATTCCGTACGTTGCGCATAATTTACCAGTACAATAAAATACCGAATTATTCCGCCACAGCTCCCATAGGGTTTTAGAGGAGACATAAACGCATGCTTTTTTTTCTTCTGAGCTTTGAATACCAATTGTTTGTTTTGTTCACTGACTCATTGTCACGTCATCTACAACTACAGTACAATCTTAATTCATTCGAAGAACATTTTCTTTCCTCTCAGATAATCATTAATGGGAACATTTTTTTTAATCAGAGAAGGCATGTTTTCATTGTTAACCTTCGATGTGCTCCATGAACTCGCATGTTTTGCTCAGCTGTTCGACGCTTTTTTCTCACATTCCCGCGGTTTCCTTTTTAAATGACATTTAAATCTGTGTCTCTGAATCATCAATCATTCAAAAATCATGCTGTACATATACTCAAAAGTGCCTTATTCCCATTTATATTTAAATACGTTAAAGAAACTATTGTAACGAACTTCCCGTTTGTTACTAAATTGTCTTCACCCCTATATATATGCCCTAAGTTCATGGAATTATTCTTCAAATATGCATATACTGTACTTGTTTTATCAAAATTCAAACAAAAAATGCATATCAAGTACACTGGAGCCCTGATGCATGATGGATTTTTGGTCAATTCAACTTGACATTTTAAACTAAATAATAAATGTGCCGCAACATCTTAATAATATTCCAACTTTCCAAGATACTGTATATGGATACTGCCAAAACGTCCGGAAAAATATAGATTTTCAAAATGTTGGTATCTCTTACAGTTTGAGCTCCTGTCATGAACATACAGTCAAAAATAATCTTGTTATAAATTTACTCTGATTCATTTCCCAAAACTGGCTAATTCTGTGCCTCTCTTTTCATATTTTTATCAACGGTGTACAGTGTGGTAACAAGTGTTCCGGTTCAAACTCATTTTTGTGCCAAAAGCACACGTTCTGCGGGATTTTTGCACCGTCTTGACGTTTTGAAATTAAGAAAAATATTTTTTATTGAACTTTCGCAGGGCTTTCCCCCAAATTTTGGGTCAAAAGTAAAAAGCGATTTAAAATGTTCGCATCGAAGTTCATGTGAAAATGGGATCCAACACGCAGACATTCCAACACAAGGATATTCAACTATTGTATGTCGGCATCTTTGGGTCCCACTTTTGTACTGTACATTATCTCAAGAAAAAAAGGAAATTCGACCTCAAACTTTTGTTGAACCCCGCCGGGGCATAAAACACCTGCGCCTCATTCGGACCAACGTTCAATCCATCTTTATCATTATTGTCCCGCACTTAATCCGCTAGTGTACTCAAGTCTTCAATTCAGTTCCCTACTTTGAAAAAAACAAAAAAAACAGAAATTTACAGCCAGTCCAGCGAAAAGATGAGAGTAGGTGAATCGCCGTGTCTGTGACCTTTACTTCTAATATAGGAACACCTAACCGACTTTTCTCCACTTTCCTTCTTCTCGTGAAAATACCGATGGCCGAGGCAGCAGCAAAAGAACACAATGTACATACTGGTACTTCATGTGCTCAGTTACTCCTCACAATTTTAATGGCTTCATTTTCTTTGAGAAAGCTTATTTCACGTAGAGAGCCTGTGAATGCGCAGTTAAACTTGAGGTGTTAATTTGTGAAGTCACCTTAATGTATTAAAAGAAAACATTTTTCTCTCTTGCATTGTCATAAATGTGAACATTTTTTTCAGAGAAGGCATTTTTTCATTGTCAACCTTCAATATGCTCCATTAACTAGAACATTTATGAACATTTATGAGTAAAACTGATTGAGCTTTTCGTCAAATGCTGATGCTATGGATGATACAGAAAAAAAGGTCTGTAAATATGTAAATACAGTGAGACCCCCACATGCGGAAACCTCAACATGGGGACAATTCAAAAAAAGGACATTTATTTTTCAATGAAAAAATCATAAAAAATGCCTGACATATGGACACTGACTTGACATGAGGACATTGCATGATGAAATTGCTAATAAATTTCAGGGAAATTTACTTTTGTTGGGCTTAATTGCAAGAAACAGATATTTCAAACCCTAATATCTACACAAGAAAAATTCTTTGGTACTCTTCCCATCACTTTCCCACTCATTCAACTAATTTAAAAAAATTACAAATAGCGCAGAGGGACTTCCTTTTCTCTTTGTGACTTGGATGTTATTTTTACATATGCCAACATTTCAATGAACTGTACAGCAGTATACGATTTATGTTGCAAAGTCAAGATTCCTCAGTTCTTTGAATTTTCAGAGGAATCTTGAACTTGTATAAAAGGAGAAACATATATACCTTCAGGAACAATTGAGGTTCTCTGAGGAGTTTATGTACCTGCAAAAATTATCTTGAGGAAGTTGTCAGAAAAGCTTTGGTGGATGCTTGTTTGTGGAATTCCCTTGAGATAAGCTGTACAGTATTCAGAAACAATATATTTTTTTTATCCTGGAAGGTGACAACATTTCGTGGCTTTTTTGTTGAATTTAATCCGAATTTATTCGACAATTCTACATTGATGAACAGTATGAGTTTCGTTGCTGTTTCTTCATCAACTTTTGCTGCAAAATTGAATTAAGTGAAAATTAGATTTCATTTATGCTGGCTTGAATAAAGCATTTATGGTATTCAGAATCAAATCTTTTGGCAATGAATCAATTAATTCGAGAGAAATCAAATTTGGAACGCTGAGGAATGCGAAATTTCTCAGCTCTTGAAAACCTATCAGAAGCTTCATCCTATATGTGTTCTTCAGCATTTTTCCATTTTTTGCCCCTGCGTGAAATAAAATAATAATAAAAATACCCTTTTCCTTCATCATAGTTTTTTTTTTCAGGTCATACGTGACTCCTAGAAATTTCGGAAATTAGAAAGTAACTTTTCCTCGTCTGAGTGTCCATTGATGGCAAGTGAAACACCGCTCCGAAATCGAGTTGGAATTTTCCTTGTTACTCATCAATAATGTGATTTTTTTTTTGTTTTCCAGCTGAGTGAATCCGGATGAAAGCAATTTTTGATCCAAATTCTTATCGACATTTACGAGCAGGAGTTGCACAACTTCATTGTTTTCAGTTTCGGATACAATATTTTTTTTATATGTCGGCGAATGAAATGTGAATCGCGTTCGAAAATAAGGTTCGGTATGTGCGGAATTAAATCCTATCTTTTCAATTGAGCCCTGAGTCTAAACCAGTGTTGAATTGAAAATATCTTGATTTACGCAAGCAATTTGTATTAGGTAATCTCCAAAAAGATTTTCTGAAGCTTGTAGTCGGGATGTCGGTTTAGTCTTCAGGACTGTTTAATCATAAATATAGTAATCGATAAATGTTTTTCTGTAAAACATTTTAAGAAATAATTATTGTCTAAACGTCTAAAGAGTAACACAAAGAATTCATAACTGTAAATATTTTTAAAGCAAAACGTCTGGTGCCCAGAAAAAAAGGTTGGTTCAATTCGGTATTAAAAAATTCAAATAAAATTGTGGCTTCTGGGCAGGGACCTGAAGTACTAATTGTGTTGTAAGCGACAATTTTCATAAGCGTATATGTTCTTTAAATGAATCTGCTTTTTTAAAGTCATAGTACAGTAATACAACAAGATTTAAATTCTTAAATCACGAACAAGAAGACATTTTCATCAGGCATGATCGTTTGAGATTGAATTTGCTGATTTTCGAATATGAATCAGTCTGCACGAGGAGTCTTATAATAAAAAAACCCCAATTTTCACCCTTAGCCTTGATCCTTCGTATAAGGAAACAAAATCGCTTTCAAACGTTTAGAAAGCGATAGAGGCAAAAATATTGGAATGGAAATCATAATAATAAGGGTGGTGAACTGCATGCCTGGGAAAAGTGGAAGATTGGGTCAACCGATTTGCATATCATCCGTTCACTCCCACTTGTTTTGGCCGACTCTGCACCAGTAGTACAAAAAAAAAAACTTTCATCTCATCTCGTTAAGAAGCTGACTTTCCAATGGGAAGCTCGTGCATAGATCGATCTAACCTCACCACGTTAATGTGAATTTTCTACTGCTGTGCAGAGCCTAATTTTTGAAGCTCTATCTCATTATTACCAAATTAATGCATTTTCTAACAAATGCAGATGAGTTCGAGCGTCGAAAGATAATATTCTGGGTCATTTCTACAAGGGGCGTCTAATTTTAGCGCGAAGTTTGATATATTCATTCTTTATGCTGCATTATTTAATGATTAAGTACAATAGTTCAGTTTAAAGTTGGATAATCACAAATAATTTTCTGGATTGCTTCTTGTCCTCTCTTTTTTTTTCTTCAATTTTTACCCCCATAACTGATTAGACGAAAAAGCATTTTCAAAGAGCGAATCCGTCACGCGATGCTAATAGACTTTCGTTTTTTTTCTGACTTCAAAATTTTTTTCATGATTTGCTGAAAGTTTCTGAAAGGTTGCAGTACTAAATATTCCTCCATAAATTTTCCCGCAATTTTTTAGAAGTGGAGAAACTCTCCTACTTTGAATCTCATATGAATTGATGAACCTGTTCTTCTTGTCTTATTGTTGGCTGACTTTTGTTCTGCCATCACTCCTGGTATCAAAACTTGGCATGCAGAAAATTAAACGTTGGAAAGTAGGGTTAGAGGTGGACAATTTAGACTCTAGAGTGGATCCCTTCTAAAATTCTGATCGTCTACACCGCCCTACACTTGAAATTTTAAATACTGTACCTAATGAAAGTGGGATGCTAAAATAAATTTTAAAATGTACAAGTAAGGAAAGTTCAAGTAGTACAGCATGAAAATAATACGTCGGAATACATCACGAGGTTCATTTCCTTTTTTAGGCCGAAGAGGTCGAAACCCCTATAAAATTTTCACTAGGAAGCCATGCCCTGTAATAACGATAAATTATACTCTAATTGGCCATTGCAAATGAAAAAGTTCATGAGAAATGAAATACAACAAGTTAAAGCAATTAAAAACTTTTTCTTTACAACTTGTATCGTCTATTGTGTGCGTCAAACACGTTGACAGCTCTTGTGGCGATGCTGATCATAATGAGCCATGACCAATGTAGAAATAAATGGCAAACAATTTCGTTTGCTTCGGCCATTTCAATTGAATAATTTCAGAAGGAACATTGCGGAAACTATTTCACAAACACGATAACAAATAAGTCATATTGCTGCAAAACTGCCTTTTAAAGTTTTCTTTGCATAACTTATTTGCATAGA
>CAJPEX010005128.1:1712-12007 GCA_905338405.1 Notodromas monacha | reverse complement strand
AAACCAAATATGTCAGCTATAAAGAGAAATTGAACTCCTCAGTATTTTTTCCATAGCTCCAAAATCTGCTTTTATTTAGAAGCCTTCTTCGTTGAAAATTTAATCAGCTTACTTCAATGCTCTTTATCAGTCCATCAGCAATCATATTTTTCAATGGTCTCTTTTTCCCCCTCTCATTTTTTTTTTCAAATTCACTTTCCACATGCGCACAATTGAGTGGGTTCCAAGGTAATGGTTTTATTCCGTTTTCCCAGTCTCCCCTTTGGTTTTGCGTGGGTCTCGGAGGATTTGGGTTTGAAAAATGGCTTTCGATCTTTTCCCATCACGTTGTTAAAGGGTGTTGCCTTAAGTTTCACGAAGGGCGTTGCGTGAATTGCCAACAGCCTTGGAAAGTCAAGCTGAGAATCGTGTCCGTAATTACGTCCCTTTGTTTTTGTCCCAATGTAGATGAGTGGCCTGAAATGTACAGTAAAATAAAAAAAAACGAAGCGGAAATGAAAGAAAAAAAAGTATCGGAAGTCACTATAAAGGAGTAAATTGTTCACTGTCCTCATATAAAAAAAAAATCCACATTCATGTTAGTATTTTGTTGTGCGCGATTTTTTCCATATGAGAACCACGTCTTCTGGTTTAATAAATACGGATGTTGTTTGCAGTACAGTATTTTATGTATTTCTTGTAGTGGGTGAGGTTTGTGTATTTATATTCTAATACCCAAACATTTTTGAAGAGGTAATTAGAATATCATGTGAGTTGAATTGATTAAAAAAGGGTCAGGATGGATTCTTGGTCAAGTTTCTATCTTGAGCATTAAAATTTAATTCTCTCGCAATTTTGGATTGAGAATTTTGTATATTTTACTTATATTTTTAAAATATTAATAAAAATAAATAAAGCACAGCAACTCTGTTATATGTCTCAGTTTTAATGTGAAATGCCAAGAGAACAAATGGCATGGAATTCTAATTTGATGATTTAAGCCAATAAAAACTCCAGTTTTTTTTTCAAAATTAAATGTCACCCAAAGTATGCCAGATTTTTCAGACTGGCTCCAAGTGTATTGCCCAAAACTTGTAAAAAATTTTGCAGTCATTGAAAAATAGTAAATTATAAGTACAGCATTAAACTTTCCACCAAAATGAAGAGTTTTATTCCCCATTTTAAATACTGCATTCCAAAATAATAATAATAAAATTCAGTAGTCATTTTGAGACATGAAGTTGCTACCAGTGGCCAAATGTCTAACTTATGCATGTCCCAGCAAATAATTTGTTACCCAGCAAAAATTTCAGATTCTTGCCAGAGATAGCAGCTATTTTTACGCGTCAGGTGGCCGTTTCAGTTGATGGTCAAACGGTTTTGGGCTGGAAGCAGGTATCTGTTTGTCTGATGCGGTTATGACAGGGTAAAAAACGTTTTTGTGTGATGCTTTTGAAAGCACCACAGTCTGACGCTTTTAAAAGCATTTTTAACCACGGTAAAAATGTTTTTTTGTGAGGCAGGACTGTTATGCCCAGCCCTGCCTGTATATATACAGGCAGGGCTGGGCATAACAGCTACACTTAAAGTCATGCATTTTGATATGCCCACCAGCTATGCATAGCATTTAGGCATAACAAAACGCCTACCTGCAAGGCTTAAAAAAATTCCTGAATATAGGCGTAACACAGAAGGCATGACAGTTTTGGCATGAAATGCATTTGCCATCCATTTTACTATGCCAAATTATTTGCTGGGGTTGGAGACAGAGAATAAAGGTAGATTCTCTCTACAATGATCTTGCATAAAAAATTCTCTATAAAACAAATTGTTTGCAGTTTCCCAGAGTTAATAACTCTCAATGTTGAAGTTGTGCTCTCTACAAAAAAAATTATCTGTACAACGAACATTTTTGTTTCTTGTCCATTGAGTTCTGTTATTGTGAAGAGACCCACTGGCATTAAAATAATTACCTAAACCCAGAAACTTTCCAAAAACAAAAATAAAGAATGGATGAGATGCAGGTGCAAATTTGAATAAAACTTTTGAACCGACCCTTGTACACTTGCAAAAGATCTCAACCCGTATTAAGAAGTCGATCTCATTTTCCTTTAGGGCTTTGATACCAATCTCGGGACAAAACGCAGGCATTTCTCAAGATCCTAATTTATTTTCAGAAAGAGCTCTATTTTATTTATATTTTTTTATACGTTCAACTGAATATCTTGAGCAACTCACTGACACAAATGTACATTCCCCGGAACACTCTTCAGATTTCCATCGGAGAATAAAATTTAAAAAAAAAGTCGAAATTTTTATGGAACTGGAATTTTCTCCTCCTCCTCGAACGTCGTAATTCCCGAATTCCTCTCCAAGGCTCGAAGAATTTCACACTCGACTTTTAAAAATTCCATCTTCTCCAACTTCTCACGTGAGTCGGAGTGGTTATTATATGCAAATAATGGGAGAGAACACCTCGGGTTCGAGGCAATGAGAAAACGACCCACGCACTTCAGTGTTGCACTCACGCCTAATGCCTTATTCGTGAAAATTAACCCAAGTTTTTTTTCTTTCTTTCTTTTTTTGCCTGGCGTTCCTCCATTTTTCTCCATATGTAGGAGGGGTTTAACAAATGTTCTGGGAATAAAAACTGAAATGGCACATATGAGAGAGCTTGAAAACAATTACTGGTTGAAAGAGACACTCTTCGGCACAGGAAAAAAAATTCAGCCCAGTAGTTTTATACATGTTTTTGGATTTTTTTTGTTCTGAATTCATACTATATACAGTCAAACCCCGATTAGACACCACCATTTGTTCAGAGCCGTTCTGGCGGTTTAAAGGAGCTGGAGATTTATGGAATATTTCATTTTAAATCATTTTATAAGAAATACTAGATTTTCCTTCAAAAGTAATAGAAATACAAGTTTTTCAGACACTTCAGGAATTTTCCAAAAAGTATTGCTGTGATTTATGCATTACTCCTTCAGAAAATTGATTTTTCTGCGTTAATTTATTCAAATTTTAAAATTTGGTCTATATATTGTTCAAAGTTTAAAAAAAATGAAGTTTGTCATTTTGTTTTCTTCTTACCAATACAAGATCCTGGACAGAAAATATAATTGTACCCCATTGTTGGCGTTGTAACAAAGACAAAAATAGTACTAAACAGCAATTTTGTTTCATCACTAATGCTGGCAGATGGCAGTTGGCATCTTATTGAGGTTTTCTATGGCATTTAGTTCTGAGGAGATTTGTTTCATTCAAAATGTTGGCAGTTGCCAAGGGTGGCGCTTTATTGAGGGCGTCTTAACCCTTGGGCAGTGAAGTCGGACTATTTTTGCAAAATTTTGTTACACCGCAGGGCAGAAAATAAAAAAAAGGGCAACAGGGATTTGAGGACAAAGTCAGGGAAAAATCCAATGTTTTTTTTATTTTTTCACAGAAAAATTTCATGGGAAAATGAAAAAAATCCTATGCTAAGCAATGGGCTTTTCTCGGATTAATCCCAACTTTGCCTCAGCCCACCTGGAAGGTATTTTCTGACCTTCAGAAAAATTGAAACACCACAGCATACAAAAATAATCCAATTTTGGCCAGCAATGGGAAAGAACCCTCTGCCATCCAAGGGTTAATGGTGGGGTTTGACTGTAGCAGCTTTTTGCACTCAACTCAAAAGATGAGGAGTTCATCTCAGGTTTTTTTTTTCCTTTTTGTGTAGCCCATCATCTTCTCTTCCAGATTTCTTGCAATTGACACGGTCTTCATTTTGAGGAGAGCCATCATGTCTTCCAAGAATATTCCGCCATTTTAATTGACAGCCGTTTTATTTTAACATTTTAATTCTCATCCCAAGTCATGGCTGTTTTAGTGAAGGCGGCTGTTGATGAAAAGTGTGGCATTAACCCTTGTGCAGTGAAGTCATGATATTTTTTTGAAAATGTTTGTGCCCATGAGCTGAGAGAAATAAAAATACAATAAATGGCATTTTTGAACAAAAATCCGAGTTGACAGAAAGTCCAATTTTTTTTTGAATTGTGCAGAAAATTTTGTCTGAAAAATAAAAATAAAATAAATCCCCACTGGGTGATGGTCTTTTTATCATGAAATCTCCTCTCAAGGAATTGTCTGAATTAGTTTAGAACATAACTTGCGACGGTAAGTTGTACAATTGGAGAGTCCAGAGACGTCCGGATCTTAAAGATTGTAGAAGATCTAAATAAACTAATTTACGACAACAATTTATTCAAATTTTAAAATTAGGTCGATATATTCTCCAAAGTTTTTGAAAAATGAAGTTTGTAATTTTGTTTTCTTCTTACCAATACAAGATCCTGGACAGAAAATATAATTGTACCCCAATGTTGGCGTTGTTACAAAGACAAAACTAGTACAAAACAGCCCTTTTGTTTCATCACTAATTCTGGTGGATGGCGTTTGGCGTCTTATTGAGGTATTCTATGGCATTTAGTTCTGAGGAGATAAATGGCATTTTTGAACAAAAATCCGAGTTGACAGAAAGTCCAATTTTTTTTTGAATTGTGCAGAAAATTTTGTCTGAAAAATAAAAATAAAATAAATCCCCACTGGGTGATGGTCTTTTTATCAGCATAGGATTAAAATTGTGGATTCCTTAAGACAAAGGGGGTTCTCTATCCACATTTTGACCCACTCAGGCCTTCTCAAGATGGGGTGACTCACCCCTAAAAAATGTCAACCCCATATGTGAGATAACCACAAAAGAACCCTCCACTGTCCCACTATTATAAATAAATCAGTGGCAAAAACCCTTGGAATCAATACCATGTCAATTTCAAAAATTTTGAAAGAAAAGCTGGGCTACGTAGAAAAAAATCTGCAAGATGGGGGTTTCATATTTTGAGTGAAGAGCAGAAGCAGCAACTTTTGCCAAAATATTTCCAAAAAATATGAACAAAAACAGGTCTGCATTTTTTCTTGTGAGAAAAAAATGTTTTTTTCTGAAAAAAAAAATTATCATAGTTTTTCTGCTCAACAAAAGGCCATTTGGATTTATATTCCAAGAACATTTGTTAGACCCCTTGCATATATATATATATATATGTATATACTAGAACCGCCTCCGCAAAAGGAAACTCTGACCTTGCAGTGGAATGACGAAAAGCCCCGCTGAGTTTTTCCAAGGGTCTATTGTCTTTATTGTCGATTCGAGCACTGGTTCCACACAAAAAATAAAAATGAAATAAAATTAACTGCATTTCCATGCTTGTGGTCTGATGAAGGCATGTGTTTGGACTATGCATTCCTACGAAGGGGAAAAAATCGTAATATTTTGGAAGCATTTCTGAGGGTTTTTCGAATAAGAAATGAGATACTGTAGCTGACGATTCAATCAACAAGAACATGAGTTTAGCCGAGGGGACAAAGGAGATCAATCTTAGCAAGATTGATACGCAGCACCAGGAAACCAGGCATATATTGAAAAGAAAAATATTAATATTTTATTAAAGTATACCAGCTTGAAACGTGAGTTGTTAAAGAAAATGAGGGGCAGCAGCTCCGGTCAGAAAATATTGACGGGAGATAAAGCGTCAAATATCAACTTGATTTACCTTGAATTTTTCTTTTGTCAGGATTTTAACACCGGAATAACTTATGCAAACTTTTCACAGAGCAAAAATTCTGCAAATTCTCAGATGTGCGCTGTTATACACCTTTTTTTTTCCTTTCCCAAATGTCAAGGGAGCAATTTCTTCCTGACCAAATTGAATCGAAAAATTGTACTGGAAAATTAATCGTCGTAAAATATTTGAAGTTTTTCTGGCAGCACTTTTGGGATTTTTGGGAAATTTTAATTTTTTTAGATTGAAATGGTAGAAAATCTAATGATAAATCAGAAAACTCATTTACACAGTCATTTAAGAATCCATAAATTAAGCTGGAAAAAAGGTGCTTCCAAGAGGATTTATGTACATAATCATGAATATACAGTCAACCCCTGCACAATGGACTTAACTTGTGCAACAGACTAGTCTGTTGTGTGAAATGTTTGTAATGCAAAAGCCATTATTATAAGATTTTACATGTTTCCTTCATACTGTACCATTAATATAATTTTAAACCAAAAGAAGTCTGTTATGCAGATTCAATCCATTGTGCGGGAGGGAAAACTGCCTCCAGAGGCAGTCCATTGTGCAAAAATATGTTGTACAGGAGGTCTGTTGTATGTAAAATGTACCACAAAATTTACTGTGAAATATTTTCTTTGTTTTCTCTTTGTTTTTTTTTATTGTATTCCACCTTGAAAATTCCTTTGTGATAATATCCCTTTAATTTTACCCAAATTTATATAGTGATTAATGTGGGGTATCATGTGTTATACTGTATAACAAATGTTTTGATCAGCAATGAACCAACTGACACAACAGATTCGGTTTGTTTCTGAAAACCCAACTGTTCATGTTACATTCCCGCATTTTATAATTTGTCAAAGTGACTGTTAAAATGATTTTGAAAAAGTGTATGCTTCAGCTGAACAGCATTATAAAAAGGAACAATTATGTGCTTGCCACAGGATTTCAGGCCAGGCTGTAGTGTCAAAAAATGTGATAAGAATCTATATTCTTAATAAAATGAAAATTTTGTCACAGCAATGTCTATACAGGCTGTGCTGTGAGTTTTTTGTATTAAGATTTTACTGCAGATGTAATGTTTCTGCATTTTATTTTGTCAAACTCACTTTTAAACTTAAAATAAGTTTATATTTCAGCTAGACAGCCTTACATAAAATGCACTGTACTGCATGTGATTTCTGCAATATTTCAAGCCAGGCTGTGCCAAAAAGTACCATGAGAGTCTATATTTGCTTAACCATTGGATGGTGGAGGATTCCTTTCAATTGTGCAGCAGAGTCAGGATATTTATGGGGGTTAGCGCTTTTCAGTTTGACACAAGGTCACTGAAATTTTCTCAGGTTTAAGAATGCTCAAATTGAGGAAAATCTGGGAGGCAAATTTTCTATTTTTTTCTCAGGAATCTTCCATGCTAATCTCATGCCAGGAATGCAAGAAGAAACGCCACCCAGCAGGGGACTTTTTTTATTATTTTCCATTCAAAATTTTCTGCCAGATTAAAAAAAAAATTTGGACTTTTTCCCAACTTAGGCCTTGGTTCAAAAGTATGGTTTTTTGGTTTGTTTCCAGTGCTCAGTGGCACAACATGTTGCAAGAATATATTAACTTGGTGGCACAACAGTTAATAAAACAGATATTTTGTCTCCACAATGTTTTGCAGGTCATCCTGCTGGGCAGTATAGTTGTTGTAATGAGATTTTACTGTGGCTTGGGATTATTGGAACCAGAAAGAAATTAAAAACCTTGGTAACCTCTTGAGCTGGAGATGTTCTGTAATAATGGACGCAGCAGTTGGATATCTCTCTGAGATCAATAATCAGTCCAAGCGAGAAATAGTTGACCTGCTCCAGGAATTGCGTCATCTTTTCTTCATCTCCTGACGGCAATGATCAACACTGATCTGACCAGTGATACCCACAATGCTGCGTCTCTTTGTATATACCAGGATCCGGTTTTGTAATGTTACTGGTCGGGTCTTCAAGGCCTCGTCTTTGGATATGAACGCTGTTGCGTTAATCAACAAATCGTCACTCTTGGGGCTTTGGAAAACGCGGGTTTGGTGGACTTGTTATACATGGATCTGTAGGGGGAAATGAAAATGAATTTTTGGTCTCCCAGCATTGCATGCATATACAGTGAGACTCCCACATGTGGACACCTTGACATGGGGACAATTCGACATTGGGACACTTATTTTTCAATAAAAAATCATAAAAATTACCCAACATCGGGACACTGACTCAACATGAGGATGTTGCATGATAAAATTGGCATCAAATTTCAGGAAAATTGACTTTTATTAGGCTTAATTGCAAGATACAGATATTTCCAACCCTAAGATCAATGCAAGAAAAATGCTTTGGTACTTTTCCCATCACTTTCCCATCCATTCAGCTGATTCAAAAAAAATACCTATAGCCCAGTGAGACTTCCTTCTCTCTTTGTGACGTGGATGTTAAGTTTACAGATGCCAACATTTCAATGAACTGTACAGCAGTATACTAATCAATGCTCCACATTTTCTTATTGGGTTGAAAAGGTATTCACTGAATCAAATTCAACTGGCGAAGAAATTTTTCATGGAATTCTGGAGAATATTTCTTTCAAAAACACCAATTAAAAATTATATAATGTAAGTCTATGGGAAAACAAGACT
The DNA here is from genome assembly GCA_905338405.1 of Notodromas monacha. Classification (NCBI taxonomy): domain Eukaryota; kingdom Metazoa; phylum Arthropoda; class Ostracoda; order Podocopida; family Cyprididae; genus Notodromas; species Notodromas monacha. Next base: position 3,760 of record CAJPEX010005128.1, on the reverse strand, counting down.
CAACTTGGGAACACTCTTGATGCACCAATTAGGTCTCCAGCATGAGTTGATCAGTTACCTGTCTGTTGAATTATAATGTTATGTATCCTTTCTTAAATACCATCAAGATAATAGCTACTTGATGGTCTTTGTGAAAGAAGACAAAAGCCACCATGTGTATGATTTGCTCCTGACATAGTGAAACTCCAACAGATTGACTTGGGGACACATGAAACTGAAAAAATCTGCCCCAATATCCAATCAACATCTCATGATATGGAAACTTGTCAAACATTTAGAGACACCTAGAGTAAAAATTGTTTTGGTTTCAGTTCTTTTTGAATTTTGCTGGAAACGTCCTTGACGGAGACAAGACTTTATTGTATAGATCTCACATATGGATAGGTTTTGGACACATCTTTCACATCTATATTCCATAACTAGTTTTTTTTACAACAGCTGTTTCACTGGTCTCAATGGCTTCATTGTAACAAAATTACTGTGTATGGAGACAAATTTCAAAAGCTGCATGCCAATTTCGCTTCCAGACAGGAATCATTCCTAAATTCAATAAACTGAATCAGCTTTATACCTTGAAATACATTACAGTACTTTTTTTTCATTATAAATGAAAAACGACCCAAGAAAATGCTCAAAGTAGAAACAGTCAATATAAAAGGCTACAAAGAAAAAGCATTATATCAAGGCTAAATGTTTCCTCTTAGAAAATATTCATGTGGGAAGTAACAGCTTTAAAAAGTACTTCACACATAATGAAAGCTCTGAATGTACTATGATTGGATATAATTGATTTTGTGGGATTTTTTTGTACTGCATGCTTGTGCAGTACTTTGATTAGTAGCAGTCAGTACTGTTTTTCTGCTGTCGCAAAATTTGTTTTTGAATTATAATACCTTTAGGCACTCCCTGTAACTTGTGATCGATTGCTTGTTAATTATATACATTGATCCTTTGTTGTGGAAGGGCATTTTCAATTCACTTCTGAAATGATGATATGCCTCTTGCAGATATAGTGCCACAATAACAAAAGACAATTTTGCTTTAATAGACAATGTTCGTCCCATAAATGCCGCTAGTGATCCAATAATGTTCTGGAAAAATCGTAGGAGGTGTGATTTTGCAGAATGCTTTCTGTGCTTGGTTATTTTACAAAAATGTGTGATTAATGTTGTTGATGCTTTTAAATTTCTGATTACACATGGGTGTGCCTCTCTCCTGACAGCAATTCAAAGGGCTTTTTCTTTTAGAAGGCTGTTTTACTCCCTTCAAACAAATGACAACATGGCAATGTTTTTTTCCTATATCTTGAACTCACTTCAATGAAATTTTTGTATCATACATTATAATCTTCTTATATTAATTCTTCTATACCACATATTATTCCTTACAATGAATCCTTCTTATTCAAGGACAGCCAAGAAAACAATATTTGTCTTTGAATATTGGCATAACAAATTTCTAAATAATAGCAACGCTTAATTCAAGTTCCAATAGCTTTTCAAGGTAAGATTTTCTTTTATATATTTTAATGGAAGCAATATTGAAATTCAATTTTTAAACCTAGTTTTGAAGTTTAAAATACAGTTGAACCTTTTTAGTCAAATTTGAAGGGATGACTTCAAAATTCAAATTCAGTGAGTTTTAAGGTATGGAATTTTCTTCCATTTTTGCAGATTAATGAATGGAAGTTATTTTCTGGCCAAATTATCAGAATAGGTAATTATTCCTACATGTCCTGCATGAAAAACAATGACTGATTATATATATGATATCTTTTGTAGAGAGCATGAGGGAAGAAATTTCATCTATTTTTTCTGTAGCAAGTCTAAATCTTCAAGTCTATTTCAAAACAAAAAGGCCTTGAAAGTTTGGCCAATGAAGGTGTGACAAGACATTTTGAGGTAAGGAGATTCAACTGAGGTTTTAAACTTGGGGAGTTTGACTTTGCAATGTTAAACTGAACTTCATGATCAGAATAATTTAATTTCTCCATATGGATCAACAAGAGTTATCTGTTACAATAAAAAATTTTGCATCTTCAATTGGCA
>CAJPEX010005127.1:0-15384 GCA_905338405.1 Notodromas monacha | reverse complement strand
GAACTACCATATTCCGGAATCATTAAATTTAACCAGAACTGCAGATATACCTTGGTCAATGGACCATTTCAAGATATTTTACCTAAGCTTGAAAATGTTGAAATTAATGCAGTAGAAGAGATTCCTGCATTTAAGCCCAGAAGTTCTGTAGCCGAAGACATTAGTGACCTACAGTTACATTTTCGAGATTATGGCTACATATATCTGATCGTGTCTGTAGTTTTAATGTCTATCATTTTGTTGAGTATATCTTATCTGTGTTTTGCAAAAATCCGATATGTAATTCTTAGAAGACGCAGGAGGAATATGAATTTGCTAGAAGGTACAAATATTGAATTGGTCCCTTCTAGAAATGCGCCGTCTGTCCCTCAGTATCCCAGGTTGCAAATAAATGCCACCACTGGTCTAATGGCAATCAAATGAGCATCAACCACCTTCAATAGCCAATTGTTTTGCTATTCTTCAAAATCTTGAAGGTCTTGTTTAAGATATGTATGTTGTATTGTTCATTTCTGCTAGAATCTGTCTTAAGTATAAACATTATGGGTTTACTCTTTATTTTTCAGCTAATGATGTTTATTTGCTTGACCAGAAGGAAGGTTTACACCTGCAGAAAAAAGAACGATGCTGACGATGATGCTGAAGACGACGAGCTGTGGACAAACAAAAACAAAGAGTGAAAAACAAGGGATTGGAGGACAACATTTTATTATGGTCCCCCTAACTACAACAATCTCTATCGCGCATCGAAAGTACAACATAATACGCGCGCACTATACAATAGCCACAGTATGAAAACTGTCTAGGCTAACATTATCTTGAGTTGGCCCTGGAGGAACAACCCCTGGAGGAGAAGCCCTAAAATTCTGTCTCCTCAGCATCCAGGCACGAAGGAGTGGCCAACCCAGACGCGCACAGACTTCCGCTGCACTCAATTGTTCTGGACGGACCTGGGAACAGAGAATATGAAGCCAAGAAGCAAAAAGCAGTGAGGCATGCAACTTACGAAAGGAAGATATTAAGGGCCGAATAGTGGCTAAAGAAGGCAACTCAGCCATTTCTATTTCCTCCTCGAAAGAAGGATTTGGAAACGACCGAGTCTCCCTTTTCTTAGTTTTTGAACTTTTAACCACATTTGACTCCTCATTCTTCTTTTAATGCAAAAGAAAAGCAAGCCAAAAAACAACCCAGAACCGTTTTAGAACCGAAAACCAATGAACGTGAGTACTAATCAACACACCTTGATTTTAAAGTGTTGACAACAGCAGAACACGCAAAGTGCGATAGGTGAAGTAATTCCCACTACACCTCCAACCCAGATTAAGGCTTGTACCACCCAACTAGGAACCGCCGCATGAACTACGGTGCCATCAACAAATTCCGCAGAAATGTTTAACTTGGAAAGATTCCCCAAGTCACTCATCACTTTGGAAAAATTATCAAGTTCCGTGGATTGGGGTGGTGTTAAGGGTGTAACAGGAACTACTGGTGCCGTAACCAAGGAGGAAGTCACTGTTGTTACTGTAGCCGAAACAGAAGAAGTCGGCAAGGGTGTTGGCAATGGCACGCTGACACTTGGAAACGGCGTGCCAGTGACCCCGATACTGGGAGTCACGCTTGTCGGAAACCATGATGCCAAGGTTGGCTGAGGTACTGGCATGGGAGAAGTTGAAGACACAGCTGATGGCATTGACCTTGTGGAGGAAACAGGAGGAGAAGAACTTGTTTTGACTTCAGCCTCCTTGGTGGAGCTTGATGAAGGCTGAGTTGTCCTTTCTTCTTTCTCCAAGACATTCTCTTGAATGGCTTCCTTGTCAGACACCTCATCCAAGATCACTTTTTCTGTTGTTTTTCCTGAAAAAATCCAATACAGCTGTTAAACTATTCTTGAAAATTCAAAAAGAAATTCAAAAAAGGGAATACTCACTCTCATATTTGAAGAAGCAGTAGTCCCAGGGTTCCACAATCTCCTCCATGCCATTTGGTTTTCCTCTGCAAAATGTCCTCTTGAACAGCTTCACTTTCTGAAAAATATATTACATACTGGTTATACTGCACTTTTGTGTTTCAGAAAGGAAAAAGAAAAGGAACTGAACCAACCTTGAGACCTTTGTAGGCCACACAAGAGAGATCCAGTCTGTTGCCTTGGAAATCCACTGTGAAATCATACTGTCCAGGCTTCTTGACATTGCAAACATCAAGGCACATCAACTTGCCACCCACTTCTTCACAGGATTGGACTGGATGGAAACACACCACCTGAAAAACATCCAATGGAAAAACTGAAGTTTTTGTTCATGAAACATTGTTTTGAGAACTTACCATGAAAATTGTAGATGTCACTGTCAGAATGTTGAAAATTCCCATTGTCATCCGAAAACCTGCCCAAGTTGACTTTTTGCGGATGCCTAGCACTTGTGAGGGATTTTCCTGACCTTTTGGTTGATTTGAAGGCGAAATTGATGAAAATCCGCCGCCCGCGTCGATCTTTTCCGCAGCGTCGTCTCGTACGACGGCGACGATTCCTTTTTTTTTTGGAGCTCAAATCACCTGAAAATCGGTTAAACCCTGTTAAAATCACTCGACGAATAGTGACAGACAATCTCAGAAAAAGAAACACTCAAAAAGGAACTTTCAAAAGGTTCTCACCTGGAGATGTTACTCCTTCCAAAAGTGAGACTGAAATGAGACAATTTGTCCTCAATCATGTCTCAGGAAGCATAAAACCAAGTTTTGAGGAACTTGTTTCCATTCCAGTGTGTGACTTTTGCCACATTCCAGTTCCCTGAGTCCTGGATGAACTCTCAGCATCTGTGAGAATTCTTGCATACAGGGTGCCCCACAAAACATGTGAGAGGCAAAAATATCTCCCTTAGCAGGAAACATGCTGAATTGTGATGTGTCATATGGGAATCGATGCCCAGGCATGTCATAACCATACATCGATTTTTTTTCTGAGTTCACTTGGCAGTCTGACTTTGTTTTTGGAAACATTTTTCTTGACTTTTGAAAAGAGTGGAACTTTTCTCAAATTTGTCTGGGGTGAGTTTGTCACCAAAATATTATGAGTGTCCTGCAACAGGTTAAGAATACTGGTTCTTTTGCCTCCCGCACTATGACGTTCCGGAACGCTGACAATACTTTCTTGCCTAGCAACTCAGATCCGAATCTGATGAGGTCACGCCGCGTACTTTTACAGTGTCTGGTTCGCGGTCATTCCCCGTCCCCGTTCTCGTGTCCAGACTGAATTGCAACATGTATGTCTGGTTCATTTCGAATCTATTTAAGGTCCGCGAAGCGTATTTTCGGTATTCATTGTCGGTCTGGCGTTGGTTGATGTACTAAAGAAATATACGTATCCGTCTTTATAACGAGAAGACTTTATTCACTTCGAAACTCGGGTTTACAGGAACAATAATCTTCTCGTTGAAAGTTTATTCTTGGGAATCAAAATTGACTGAGATTTATTGCATCCAGAAGAAGACGTTCTTCTAGAGTCGCGACAGAGTCTTTTATCGATTTCTCCCAATAAGGATAACAACACTTTAAATGTTGGCTTGAAAGACAACGTCATTTTCACAGAGTTGTTCTGCCCAAAGAAAATCACATCACCTGCTACACCAACAAAGAGGCAGCTGCGCTTAGCTTTCTGGCACCTTAGCGCTTATGCTTGTCTTGAGCATGTTCCTCTGGAAACATGAATCAAAGTTTATACCAAGACACCCTTCCAAGGATGTTGTCTTTAATACACAGGGATCCCCTTTACAGCGCGTAGCTGCTGGGACACTCCGAAATAAGGAACAGCTGCTGGTCCTCATCTTGAATTATTACAATATTTTTTTTTAATTTTTATTGAGCATTGCAAAAACTTTGAGTTTTATTCTTGCATACATTCCTGATCTTATTCAGACCTTTTTTTTCAGAAAGCAAGTCGTGCCAATTTTTCTCAAATCGGCGGCATTTGGTCGAATATCAAACAGCATTGTAAGCGCAAGAAATTCTGGAAGAGACCTATTTATTGTGATGGATAATCCATAACATCGTTTTTATAATTTGAAAACAAACTCAGATCCCCCCGAAAACGCGGACCCCTTGCTGCTAAGTGCCCCCCGTGTAGTGGCCCGCCCACTGAGCAGTCATTACCACCCCCTCTCCAATGACAAGGTCGATTGTGAGGGAAAAGTACTCGCGCGGATCAGGAGTAGGAGGCGTGTGATGGTATAAGTGGGCGGGGCGTGAGTATGCCGTGTGGGTGGAGTTTCAAACGCATGTGGAACCTCCCACGAAGCTCCGCCTGCGCGGTTAAGCTTCCTTATTCTGCGTTTAAAACCGCGCCGGCGCAAAAAATAGCGTAAACCACCTCCCCATCCGTTTTCTCATCTTCAGTCTCTCTCTCTCACGCGTTAACGTTTTTCTCCAACTCCTCCCTCTTTTTCATAAATGCATTCCCTCTTCTGATGCTGTATAGAAGGGGGATGAACCTTTTTTTTTGTGTTGGCTTTCTATATCTTTTGTGTCTTTTCAAATTGCTCGTTTTTTCTGTTCGAGGTGCCGTGACGCGGTTGTGGCGTGTCAGTCGCCAGACAGATTCCATCGCGGCAATAACTCGGAGATTTTGTCCGTAAACGGATGATTTTTTTTCTTTATACACGAGTTGTTTCATCTTTTTTTATTTTAAATGAGTCATAATATGCCGTATTTAGTTGCTGTATTATTCAGAGAAGAGTTGAGGTACTGCGTAAATGGAACAGTTTTGAACCTCGCGTGATGGTGACTGATTTCCGTGCGACGATATGGTGAAAAGTTGATGGACGATATTCCGAAAATTGTCTATATGGATTTGTTTTGAGATGAAGATTCCCTGATTTATTTTCGTATTGCTTTTTTTGATGCATGCAATTATCTTTCGGGAGTTAGTTTTTGGAGAATCCCTTATTTCGAGAATTGTTGATCGAAAACGAAAAAAATTGAGTGATGAAAGCTGGTAACTATGTTTTATTGCCAAAATGCCAAGTGACTGATATTTAGTTTGAGTTTTTCGTGTATCATTTTCAATTTCACTTCTACATTTCAGTCTTCGAAAGATGATTTTGAAATTAGATGAATCTTTAATTGCAATGGATTCAAATGTGGATCATGAATGTGTTCGGGCTTAGTGAGATTTGTTCATATTGCTTCTATTAGAATGATGAACAATCCCACCTAATAAACCTGATGTTCAGTTTTTAATTATTTGTGCCTCACTCAGGTACAAAATGGTTTGAGTTTCTAACAGAGTTATCTGAATCAATTTCATAGTTCTGCAGTTAGTCGAAAGCTTGAAAGAATGTATTGTCTAGTGTCTACAAAAATTGTACCTGCGATGATGGGCATTCTTAAGGGAAGAGATCTAATTAATATATTTTATCAACTTATCATTTACAACAAAATCAACAATATTCTGCGTGAAATGGGAAATTTTTCGGTTTGTGTACACAACTTTGCAGAGAAATATTTTTTCCTTATTTTTTGTTGGCATAACCATCACTGAAATCAGTTAAGATTGGCTAAGAATCCACTGGAAGTTCAAATTATGGGGAGTTTTCAGCTAGGAAATAACTGTAAAATTGTATTACTGTTTTTTCTCTAGTTTCATGAACTTTTCAGAGAGAATTGTGATCTAAGACAGCAAGCAGAAATGTTTTTCATTTATGTACAAAATAATTACAAAAAATCTAGCCTTGCAAAAGACACACATCCTGGTGCTCCATCATTTTAATGGTAAAAAAAATTGTATCCATCTCTAAAGCACCAGTGTACAGGTGGTACCCCAAAATATGACCCTAATCTTCCAGGTGAGGGTTGAATTGCAAAGTGGTTGAATCGCTAGGCAATGTCATATTAAATGTTTCCTACTTCAAATTTGACATTTTGAGTCTCTCCGCCAGTCAAATTGCAAGCTGACTTCCCTGCAAATTTGACCATCAAATTGCAGAACTTCAAATTGCAAGGTACCACCTGTATATTGGTACAGCATCAGGTACCTTTCTTTTATTCCCAAATTTATGCAGGATTTGATATTCAAAAAGAGAAAAAAACCCAATTTAATTCAACTTCATTTAAAATGCTGAATTAACCTTTTTTGCTTCTGCAAACGTTGAAATAATTTCATTTTAAAAATCAGTCTGAATGTTTTTCTAGTTGACAAGCATGGCTATGAGCGTGCTGCACAAGAACAAGTTTTGCAAAGAAATATTTATACCAGCATATATATGAAACGCGCACATATTTCCTTGCAACTTTTTCATTTAAAAAAGAAGATGTGCATATGGTTTAGAATGAATGAATGAACAGAACACTTTATTTGCCGCTTTTCAGCATTCACAAGGTTCAATCCAGATTTCCACAACCAAACCCCCTTCCCACCCAACCCAACCCAAATCCACTCAATGACATTTAAACGCATTTAATCATGGTTTAGAAGGAAATGTTGTATTTAAAAAAAAAATGGAAATTGTCATTCATCCTTGTTTTCGTTTTGTTTTTGTTATGACCTTCTGGAAAAGTTGTGTTATTACGGAGGGGGGACGAGTCAAATGCAAGTCTTCTCACTGCTGAAATCCAAAGTTAGTGAGTGAGTGCAAGAGTGAGTGAGTGAGTGAGTGAGTTGAGACGTGGTGATATCGGATGATCCCAGCGGACGGCATGTGCCGCACGTGGAACCCGGCGGACACCAACCCGGCCCCTCAACACCACCACCACCACCACGCTGAACCACCACCACCACCACAGCATCACCACCACCACCACCAACAACAACAGCCTCAACCTCAACTGCACCAACCCCACGATTGGGACATCAACGACACCAACATCCCGCCCATCACGCGGTTCGACACGTGGTGCGAATGGCCCGACGGCCACTGCCGCCTCGCGTATCCGCCGGATTCCGACGCCGCCCGCCGCCACGCATCCGGCTGGGCCATGCGCAACACCAACAACCACAACGTGCACATTCTCAAAAAGAGCTGCCTCGGGGTGTTGGTGTGCGCCAAACGATGCGACGTGCATTTGCGACCCGCCATTTGCGACAAGGCCCGGAGGAAGCAGCGTGGGAAGCCGTGCCCGACACCCGGGTGCGGCGGCAGGTTGGACGTGTTGCCGTGTCGGGGCCATTGCGGGTACCCCGTGACCCATTTCTGGAGGCACACGGACCACGGGGTGTTTTTCCAGGCCAAAGGGGTGCATGATCACCCGAGGCCCGAGCCCAAGGCCACGGCAGAGGTCCGCAGGTGCTATGGAACAAGGTACAGTCATGGACATCTGAGTTTTGATTGACGCTTTATCGAAGACTCAATTTCTTGCAATTGATCAAACAGATGAATCGTTACAGAGTTTAAGGCTTTAAGCTGTAAAAAAAAAAGAGGCAATCCAGATTCAAGAGACATCTGAGTGCTGAGGCAGTTATATACCCAGCCTCCAAGAGATTTTAATTCAAAGAGCAAATTTGCATTTATGACTGCTAAAAATAGGGGAAGCTGGAGCATCCTCATTCCTTGGATGCCAAAAGATGACTTTTTATTGTCTCATCACAGGTTTCATAAAGACAGCAATCAACCAATGAAATCTTGCATTGTGGTACAACAGTTGAACCTCTGTAAGTCAAATTTCTAGGGACCAGGGAAACAATTTTACTTAGGAAGCTTTTGATTTTTGGAACTTTTCAGTTGAGGAAACAACACTTTTATTGTGAGGAGAATTGAAAAAAGTGTGGGAAATCATAAATGAGGATATTCTAGGCCTGAACTTGCTCCTTATAATGCGTTTACACCTTGATGAATTTGGAGGCAAGGGTTCATTTGCGACATTTGTCTTTCACTTCCTTTATTCAAAATTCATCAAGTCATTTGTTTTAATCATTTTCTCATTCATATTTCAAGGAAATAATAACCAGAAGGCCTCAGAAAATTTGACTTACAGAGGTTTTTGAGAAAAAGACTTCAAGTTAGGGACATTTTTAATCTTTTGATCCTAAGGGAATTCAGACAGGGACTTGAAAACAATTTGACTTAGGGAGGAATTTGACTAAGGGAGGTTCAACTTATTGAGGTTAACCTGAATAAAAACTTGCTTCCAAAAGAAATAGAATCAGCAAAGAAAACATGCTTTTTAGATGGCATAACTTATATCAAGTAACATTTCAAAGTGCATTACTCACCTGCTAATTTTGGATTCAAAAAATTCTGCAAGGTTTTAAATTGAAGCTGAAGATGTTGTCCAACTTGTCTTGCATGAAATAAAAATTGATCTGACTGACAGGTCTTGAGATATTCTTACTTTCTGAACCTAATTTTTTCTTTTGTGATAAGAATCTGGAGAACCTTTGTGCCACATTCCAGTTTCCAATATATTGGAAATGTTTATAAATTGGATCTTCACAACACAGAGAAGCCATTGCGAATTAATTACTTGCTTGGTACAGATCAAACTAAAATTCATGCAGAAAAAACGCCAATTTCTCACCATTTTTTCTTGATTGAGCAGAAAAATTTTCATCCGCGACAAACCTATAAGGTCAAGAAATAAATGAAAAAATATTTTTGCAAATTTAAAAGAAGAAACTTCTGAAAATTAAAGTTTTTCAAAGGCGAAGAGGGATTTGAAATCACAAGAGACTGTGAAGTTCATCCTCTGTGACTGTTTTGGTACAGTATAGTTCGCTTTTGATTATATTTTTATGTGTTTGTCTTTAATTTTACCCTAATTATTCATCCATGCCAGAAAACATTAACATCTTCCGAGTCTCCTATAGAAAAGCATGCCTTGGGCAACAAATTCGCAACCAGAATGGATTATGTTCATTACTCAAAGCCTCACTTCATCATTTGACCTCACATGTGTCCCAACAGGGTCATTTAAAAGATTGGCACACTATTGATATGTAATTTTAATGACAATGGTTTTTCAGGTCTCTCAATGAAAAATGAATGATGCATCTGAAATTGGTTGGACTTATTGTTCATACAACACAAATTTTAAATTTCCAAGGCATCAGAATATGCAAATGTTTAATTTTAGGGTAATATAAAGAACAATATTTACTGCTCAGTGTAATATGTGCTTAAATGTGTCTTCTAAGAAGAGTCTATTTACAGGAATACATTTGTTCATGCTGGGAATGATTAGAAAACTTTTTTATTTTACCCACTTGAAACATAGTTTCTCATCCTTCAAAATGGTCGAGCATAATTTTGTAACAACGAAACCACTGGGACCTGAAAATATATTTGAAAAATATTGTAATGGAAATTATTGTGAAAGAATGAACAGAACACTTTATTTGCCGCTTTTCAGCATTCACAAGGCACAACCAAGACTCCTGCAGCCAAACCCTCTCCCCACTGAACCCAACTCCCCCCAAAGACATTCAATCACTTCAAAGCATGAAACAAAGCACAAACCAATGACAAAAATAAAAGAGAACACACTCCACAAAATAAAACTGGACATCCTACACGTATGCATACACCCACCCATCCCCCAATATTGAACACAAATATAATTATTGTCATGCAGATTTGTTAAAGCAAAATTATGCTCTGCCCTGAAAAATGGGTCAATCTGAGAAATAATAATACTGTACCTAATTTCTGCAATACCTGATTTTTCCAGCTTTCTGATCATTCAATGGTTATTTTAGGGTCTGTGGAAGTTTGAATATTGTAACATCAATTGACATGAAATGCCCTGCATGTAGAGAAAGGTTGATAGATATGTTTTTCAGATTGATGAAGTCTCTGCACCTTTTTTTTCCTTGTGTCAACTGTAAAACTTCTCAATTCCAATTTCAGGTCACTTAGTGGGAGTACAACCTCACTGAGAAGAGGTAGACCAGCTCCAGCAACATCTACATCTCCATCATCATCCTCATCCACCACCACTTCCCCACTCATGTTCTCAGGAAATGGAAACATCAAATTGGAAAAAATGGAATCAGCCCATGAACAGCAACCCTTGCACCAATCACCAGTGCAAAACCCAGTTATGGCTCCCATAACCACACCCCCTCATGCAGTGGCAGAGTTCTTTGCATCCAATCCATACACTGTAACTGAACAAGATTCACTTTCTTCTTCTGCATATCTTGGAGAATACATTCATCCCCCTGAAGATTACTGTTGGCAACAGCCACAGCAGCAACTGCAACCACCACAGCAACCCATATTAGAGATGTCTTGTACAGTCCTGCAACCAGAGTATGGGGTTCATCAGCAACACCCTCCTCATGAGGAGTATGGGTACCAGTGGACAGAGACAGACAGTGTGCACTTGTACAGCATGGATGACAACAGGATGATGACTGTACCTGCTAATGCTGCTGACCTCCATGAAGGATATTATGTACAACCTCAGCAGGATCTTTCCCAGCAACAGCTTCAAGAACAAAGTCCTTTTCTTTTGGATTATGGCTACTATTCAGTCCCTCCAGAATATGGTCCTGATGTGCAAACTTTGTATACAACTTGAGAGCATTTTTGTTTTGTTTTTGCAATGTGGGACTTTTTGTGTGTTTCTAGTCACTTGATGGAAAACAAGCTCAAAAGCAGTATCTGTGTGTGTGTACAGGAGTTTTGTGTTGTTGGGGATCTCAAGTGATGGAACTTGGGGTGGAGTCATTCTACTTTTTTGTTAAAGAATTGATTATTTATCACCTGAGCATTCTGGTCAGACAAATTCAGTTTACAGTCATATGAAGGTTCCAATTAAACTGTTGAATGAATATTATGATGAGAACTGTTTTATGTTTGATAGTCTTTTCAAGGGATGATGCTGGATAACATCCAAGAATTTGAGGACCAAGGATTTACAGTGATGGAGTTTATATTTATTCTTTATGGTGAAACCCTGTGGCAAATGGTTGGGTAATTATATTGTATGTTGAAGAAGAAAAACTCACATCCAGTCTTGCCTTCATTGAAATATGGATCTGACTGACTTGAGAAAGATTGGAGGCACAAAAAATTGAATAATTTGCATGGCTTTTTTCATCTTTTATTTTGTTATTTGTTTCTGATTTGGAGGTGCAGGTTCAGCCTGAGACCAGAGCAGTGATCCAGATGATGTCCATGCACCCATTTGTCCTGTCAGCCAACCTTCACAATGGGGCTCTGGTGGCAAATTATCCATTTGACAAAAGCCGGTCTGGGAGACCCAAGGAGTACACTTCCACTCCTGATGATGACACCTTCAGGTTAGTTATTTTGTCAATATACAGTACTTTACTCTTGAAAAAAGAAAGGATGCTTAAAAAAGGTAGACAGGGTTTTACTATATATTCACTCAAATAGCTCTTGCCCTCCAAAACAGGTTTTGAATCAATTTTTAAATAAAATTATATCCCTGAGTAATAAGACACACACTCAATTTTTAATGACTTGCACCTAAATTTGGTTTAAAAAATTTTTTTATCGCTTTTTCAACCAAAATTCGATCATTTTTACATAACTGTAAAAATAATGAATTGCAATTCTCCAAACATTTTTCATTAAAATCAAACCTGATTCACACCTAAACTTCAGAACATTCAAAAAATTTACTGTCAACCTCCTCACAATTGACTGAATTTGTGCAAAGGATTAGTCTGTTGTGTGAAAAGTCTGTTATGCAAATGTAATTATTTAAAATTGAATTTTTTAAACTTTTTACCATTAATTTTAAACCAACAGAAGTCTGCTAGGCAGACTTAGTCCATTGCACAGAGGGAAAACTTCCTTTAGAGGTAGTCTATTGTGCAAATATGTGTTGCACTGGAGGTCTGTTGTGCAGGGGTTGACTGTACACCCCTCTATGATGTGTACCCCAAGCTTTTGACCTCTCTCAATTTTGCAAAAAAAGGTGTGCACGTTACTTGAGTAAAAACAGTATTTTATGTAGGCACATTTTTGTTTGACTGAAGTTCACTGGAAGGCACCCTGTGCTGATTTGCCAAAGTTCAGAAGTATTTTTGCTGAGTCAAATCCTATTTTTTCTGAAAAAATTCCCATCTTAATCCCATGACAGCTAAGCTGAATGAAGCATAAAAAGCTCTTAGTTGGGTTTGTATCATTTTTACTCAAAACGCTTTTGTGGGTGGGAGAGAAAAACCAAGCATTTCTGTACTTCAACTGCATTCATGAGATTTACAAGTTTTCTGTACATCTGAGTCCTCTTGCCACACATTTTTAAAAAGTATGGCAAATTTCTTGCCAAGGAATAATGTGAATCACAAAAATCCAAATCAAACACAGAATCATGGTAATCGTTTTGATGTTGCATGATCTTTCTGAAATGTAAATGTAAATATGTTACAGCATTTAATTATTGTTACAATTTTTCATTTTCAGCGGTTTTTAATGAGTACCGTATTTGAGAGGACATCACTGGAAGTCAGAAGAAATAGGCTTTAGAAAAGATACATGCTTTCTCGTATAAGCAGGGATAATGTTCAATTTTTGTAAATAAAATTTATACAAGACTTCATTTGATTGTAAATAAATTGATTGCACAAGGGAATTTTTTCCAGCTTTTTCAGATGCTATTGAATTCTGAAATAATATGATTTGGCCATGAAACGAGTCCGGAAATATTTGTCGAAAGATCAAGTCTTGAAGAAAATAACGGTCGAAAATGTTTCACGATTCTCTCCAGAAACAGCGGAATCTGCTACCGAAAAAAATACTGTTCTTATATTCAAAAAGTCAGGTATTATCCAAAAAACAGTGGGAAAAGAAGTCATTCTTCCTCAGTATTGAGTCCAGAAAACTTATTCATGCCCTGAATAGCAATCGAACTACTGTATATTATTCTGACAAATCCCAGTAGAAAATTCCTGAGGTAAAATAACAAAAAAAAAGAAATTGTAAACCCCAGAATATCAGGTCAAACTTGAACACGAAAAAGCCAAGAAATTTTTCTCAGCTTGTCCGGCTAAAGGTTAACATCGGCAAGCAGGCAAGAATTCTTTCCTCTCTTCTCCAGGACGGAAATGTGTTTAAAAAATAACAATCTTTGACCAACCAAAAGCCTGGAAATAAAGAAGTAAACTGTGTTCTGTCATCTCGCGTGTCGTCAGTGCCACAAAAAGACACGCCATGAATCACGTCGGCCTTCGACAAGCAATGATTTATCTCCTTTCTTCTCCCCCCTCCCTATATATATATACTTGAAAGATTCTCAGGCCAAGCTTGACAATTCTGTCTTTTAGAAGGAATTATTAAATGCACTTTTCCATCAACTCGAAGTTTCCTTAAAATTTTAGAGAAAAATGAGTTCCCGAATGGAATTCAGATGCTTGAGGAATTTTTTTAATGGAAGAAGAGAAAAACTCTGGTCTCAATTTTCAAGATGAAATATTCATTTGATGAATTTAAAGTGAGACACCCACAAGCAGATTCAACAATTCAACCTAGAGACACGTATTTTCCTATAAAAAAAATTCATAAAAGAGGACCAACATGCCATGGACACTGGCTCAACATAGGGACATTGTTTGCTAAAATTGCATTTCAGGCCAAATTACAAGAAACGGATATTTCCAACCCTAAAATCCATGTAAGAAAAGTTCTTTGACTTTTCTCTAATCATCTTACTATCCATTTAGCTAATATAAAAAATTACCTCCAGTAGCATAGAGGGATTTCCTTCTCCATACCTTTGACTTGAATTTTATTTTTGATAGAGAATGCCAACATTTCAATATACTATACAGAGGCACAGTTATTGATGATCCAAATGTCCCCATTTAGTTTAAAGATTTTCATTGAATCAGTTTCAATTGGCTGATAATTTTTTAGATTTTTTTCATGGAATTCTGATCAATATTTCTCCCATGAAGAATCAATTTAAAATTATGTAATGTAAGTCTAAGGGAAAGGGAGACTCAACTTAAGGACATTTTGACTTTGTGACACTCTTGATGCACCAATTACATCTGCATCTGGGGGTCTCACTGTATTTCACGAATTTGTAGCATAATAATGTTGAACATTAGAACTGAATTTGAGTCAAAAAATATAAATTGATCTGGCAGGAGAAATAAGCTGATGAAATAAGGTATATTTCTTTCATAATTGCCATGTGATATTGCAAATTTTCTATAATTCAGAAAGCGTTCAATCTCATGCCTGTTTGCGTTCTTTTTTTGGCAATGATTCATTTTCTTTTTTCGATATCCCCAATTAAAAGGTTCTCAGGCCAAACTCGACAATTCAGTTTCTTGCAACAAACTATTGAATGCTAATTTCTATAACCTCGAAAGTGTGGAAAATTTTAAGGGAAAATTTGTTCTCGAGGAATTTGCTTTGAATTGTGAATCATTTTGTGATTGATGGAACGGATGGAATAATCTCGATATAAATAAACAACTGCATTTGAATGACTTTTTTTTTCAAAAATTGTCATGTGTTTTCTATAAAACTCATGGCATCTGAGTTTTCTACATGTTCAAAAAATATATACTGTACGCCTGGTTTTGTTCTTTATTTGTTAGAGCCTTGGCTTTGGCGTATTCGAGACATCATCCCAAGATGGCCGACGATTCCTTCCCTGGCTGTGATGAGGATGACAAAGAGTTCCAGAAGAATGACGGGATTACAAATGGCGCCAAGTGGTACAGCGTTAGAGGAGGTTAGTTCATATATCCTTCTCTTGCTCAATTACGAATGAAAATAACCCTGGAAACGCATTCGAATGTGCCATAAATATACTTGAGTAAAGAATTTTTCGTTGCAAACAAGCAGGGATTCCAGAATATCCCTAGCTCTAAAAAATGTTGCGAATTCAAAAAAAATCCGGATCGAAGGACATGAGCGTAATTTCTGTTGTCGGACAATGCGGAAATATTTCCGTTTCCGCTTTTTTTTTTGGCTGTTGTTGTTGCTGCTGGTGATGATGATAAGCAATCGCATTTTGGGAACGAGCAGAAAATTGCCTGGTCGTGTGGCCAGCTGAATAATAGCGTCAATTTTTTTTTTCTGCGCGCTGATTTCTATCAGACGACGTCACGAATTATTGTGCATTTCTGTATACTGTTAACTTAAAACGAACTGAAAAAAAAATTTGGTTGAATTTACTGTATTTTCATGTGGAAAATTCAGTACAAAATTCCTGGAGTTCCGTAGTTTTTTAATGAGAAGATTTTTGCGTTCGTTTTTAAATTTAGTAGAAGGAAGTGTTGAATAAGACAAGACATGTTAGTGTTCAATTATTTGCATTTGTTTTTAGAGTTTAATTGCGTGGAAGGTTATTTCTGTAAAACACTCAATAGTTATATTATAAGTGAGACCCTGAGATGCAGACATAATTGGTGCATTGAGAGTGTCCCTAAGTTGAGTCTTGTTTTCCCATAGACTTACATTATATAATTTT
>CAJPEX010005126.1:0-17796 GCA_905338405.1 Notodromas monacha | reverse complement strand
GGGCTTGTGCAGTTGAATGACTTCGTCTCGTTGGTTCGTTCTCAGATCTCTTACGGTTGAAAAAAAAAGAATCGCAGCCGTTGTGCTCGGGTGCTACGTGAAGAAGCAGTGGAATTTATGCGCGTCTGTTAAATCATCTTAGAAACCATCTCCTAGTTTTACTGATTTGCTGATTCATCATGTCCGGCTTTCGATTCGACCGCAAGCCTGAGTGTATATTGTGTTTCGTATATGTTCCCTTATAACGATCTCTGAACTCTGTAGGAGGTGACGGTGGTCCGCCCAGGAGGGACAGGGATAGAAGCTCGAACGACAGGCGTGGTGGAGGTAAATATTGCATTGGTTTTTATAAGTTTCCCTTGGAGATGGTGTTTTTTGCTAAAATCAGATCAACCCGGACTTCATCCAGGCAGGAGCAGGGACGCGGAAAACCAACAGTGCCCGCCGCTCCGCTTCGCTGGGCGGAAATATCCTTTCGGTTGCCGGAACGCGAGCTCCTTCATATACAACACCACACATTTGTTCCAATCCTCATCTACAGAAAATTGATCAGATTTCATTTTCAAGCTCTGGTGAAGAAAGTTGACATGGAAAAAAGAAACAGAGCAAGCGGTATTCGAATTTCCCGTCGATTTTTCTGCAGCTGCTGTTTAGTCAACATCTGCATAAAACCAAACATACTGTCAACTTATTGTCAATGGACTCACCCTTTACATTATTCATGGGTTTTCTTGCATACCATATTTACTTGAGTGTCAAGGCCAAAATTAAGAAGATAAGAGGGTGAACTTTTCAAGCCATTTCCAAGTACAATTAGAAAATGGAAATATAAATTCACATTCAATTCTGTATGACTAAAATTCAAGTCAAATTTAAATTCTGATTCATTTTATTTTTTAAATGCAGTACTGTACAGTCAATCCCTACACAACAGACTTAATTTGTGCAAAAGACTACTGTGATCTGTTATGTGAAAAGTTTGTTATGAAAATTGAACTATTAAAAAGCTGGAATTTGTACTCATTACCATTCATTTCAAATCAACAGAAGTGTGTTGGGTGGATTTTATCCATTAGGCAGGAGGAAAAACTGCCTCCAGAGGCATACTGTTGGGTGAAAATCCCTTAGATGGGAGGTCAATTAGGCAGCAGGGGTTGACTATTCTGATTTCTGGTCTCTGTAAATTGGTCTTACTTGGGGAGTTGGAAACTTGCACTAAATTTTTATTTTAATTTTAGGGTGCAAAATTTAGGTGTGTGCCTCACTTGAGGGCAAGTGGTACTTGAGTAAATATGGTACTATAAGCAAGGGGGCACATACTAAATGGTATGGTATGCAATGTTCACTCATGCAATATATAAAAAATTCAGTCTTTGGAAATTTCTGGCACAAAGTATAAAACAAAGATCAAGCAAGTTCCAAATTTATCCTTAATTTTATAATGTTTAGTCATGTCAATTGACATTTTGAAGAAAATTCAGTCAACCCCAGATGATCATCTATTGGGTATAAAAGCAAGGGCAATACTAAATCAATACTTCGTATACCACCTGTAATCAACATTTTAACAACAACAAGGGTTGAAAGGTTAATGGTGGAGGATTTATGGAGTGACTAGCTCTGGTCTTTCTCTTGATGAGTCTCCCTTGACCCTCAAATGATAAGATTATTTGCAAATCAGAAGCTATCTTGATTTTAGAGTAGATTGATTAATGTTCCTCTGTATTGCATGCACAAAGGAAAGACAGTAACTTATGCATTATCTTTTCCTTTGCATCATATCATCCTTCCTATTTGAAGGGCTCTCCTTCCTTTCTTCACTCATCACAACTTGGCTGAGCTTGATCATGGACGCATGCGAGTTGTCAAACTAAATTGAACAGTAGACTTGTGGTGAACATTTCTTGGGTGTGCTTGGAAGCACAGTAATTCAAGTTGAAGTGAGCTATTGAGGTGGAATTTGTGACACTCAATTGATTGTATTATTTGATTGTGATTGCAACTGCTTCTTTTTCCAATTCATTCTCTTTGTAATACTGTATTTCATTAACCATATCAAAGAAACATTTTTGGTAGACCAAGGAAATAAGTCCATCAAGATACTGCAACAACTTGATCAGATTTTTCCCCAATACCATGGATTTTTCATATTAAAAGATGATCAAAATGTGCAGAAAGTAAGTGTCTTTGAAACACTTCGGGCAGAATGCATTCGAATCTTCATTAAGCTACTTTCATAATGTTCATATCTGAGCATCATCAAATGGCTAGTATACATTGCCAAGACTCTGTAAGGATTTGAAAAAAATGGTGCCCGTTCCAAATTTTATACCAATTATGACGTTGAAATAATTATCTTAATTTTAAATTGCACTATTACGAGCGTTGGAACAATGCATCAATATTTTTGGAAAGCATATTTGAGCTTGCGATTGATTTTTCAGCCAAATTAGAACAAGTTTAAAAGATGAAAACAGGTGGAGAAACTGGATTACTTTGAAAACTGAAATCCAAGATAATTCAATCTCTAGAATTTTCCTCAATCCTGCCTAAAAGACCTCAAGAAATGAAAATGTTCCTAATCAATTATTCAAAACTATCATTCTGTGATAGTAATATGCAGTATTTCAACTTTTTTATTCATTCATGAATCAATACTACACAATTTTGTATTGCAGCAGAATTTTCCTAATCTTGCTCATATTTACTCCCCGAGGCCAGAAACCCATTTTATCAACACTTGTTGAAAAAAATAGATCAAACCTGTCAAGGTTGAACACAATTAAATTTTATATCAGATCATTTCAATGCCTTTTATAACATGGTGATTGCATCCGTAATACAGAAGGATGATGTGTTCGTTATACGTGTTTCATACACAATTAAAATCTTACTTGTCATGACGCAATTGACCTTGTGATGAGACTTCAGTAAATTACTTATGAAACAGCAGTTTATGTTCAAAGGCAGGAGGTGAATAATTTTTACAAGCAAGTCTGAAAAAAAGGTAAGCGAATTCTAGACAAAATTTGCTTTTTTTAAAGAGCCATTCCGTGACAATTTCTAATATGCACTAGGATTTTTCTAGCCACAATTGCTTTGAAAATCAGTTACTCAAAAGAGTAAAAAAATCTGGTAGAGTTTCTTTTCTTACTTATTACCTTTTTTTGCTGCTGATGGTGGAGAGAAATAAAGGTTGATTTACATGCAACACTGTTTTTATATTTTTCTATCTGGCATGAAACTAAAAAAAAAGAATATGTCTTGTAAAAATGTATTCTACTTCAACTTTTTATTTTCAGAATCTCATTTCAACAAGTTTTCCACGGGGATTGTGGTGAGATCTCTCTACAATGATCTTATTGTCATCAACAATTTTCTCTGTATGAGTAATATATTTGCGTGTGTCTCAAATGGTTCTCTCCCCATGTTCCATGAGGGTTTTCTACAACAAAATTCTCTCTACAAGGATTTATTTTTTACACTGGTTCCTTGAATTTTATTGTAGAAAGAGCGAGTGAGATAGTAATAGTTTGCCAGCTGTTGTGCATCTAACAGATGTTCAATAAAATACGGTTAAAATCAGAAATTCTCTAGCAGCATCAAATGAGGCGTTTTTCATCTTCTTACCCTCTCTTTATGGGTCAGTGTTGGGATGCATCGAAATTAATGGTCCCGTGTTGGCGGCTGTGGGGGATTTTTGTGAATAGACAAATAATGCGCTGCGAAATGCGTGTAGTGGGAGCCAGTTGCTGGCAGGCAGTTGGCATCCAGTCTTGACTTCGGCCATGCTGACAAGGAATGAATCCAGCAGTTGTCGGAATACTGCCAACGCAGTTGGTGGTCATTGGGATGTGGCCAACGAGGATGACAGTGTTGTGGGTGATAGCAGCGGTAGTTCTGCGCTGGGCCGCAGGACAATCCCAGTCCAGGCCCAACATAGTGTTTATCCTTGCCGACGACTTGGTAAACATTGTCTGGTTGTTTTCTTTTTTTGGCCCCCTTTATTGTTTCAGATACAGTATACATGCAGTATAGCAATGCAAATCTTTGCTCAAGTCGGGATTTTATGTACACCCTTTACCTGGCAGTTGATATGAATAAGTTAACCCCAAAGGCATGCTTGATTGTGAGCTGCTGGTGGCCAGTTCAGGTCATTTGGTTCAGTCAAACTCATTTAAAGTATTTTGTGCCAAGGTTAGCATATGCATGAGAGTTCTATATTGCGGAATTATTGGACCTTGCTGAATCAGAAGCTCACATTGTTGCATTTTTGCTTTGTTTCTGCCTGGATTATCTTGAAAGGAAAAATATACTGTAAAACCTTACATTGATCTCCGGAACTCCAAGATTTTCCCCCCACTCAAACTTTTATGGCACTTGGGCTATTACTCTGCATGGAAACACAGGATGTGAAAAAAAGTGTAATGATGATTTTGAAAGGAAGTGATTGAATGGTGAGGCTAATTTTCCCTTGCTTCTGAGTTCAGCATGGTGTCGAAGACTTTCTCCAGCAGCTTCAAGGACAAGAAGATTGTAAATTATGTTGTCCAAAGATTCTTAATTTTTCTTCAGTAAAAATGCTGGTTTCCCAAATTCAAAACCTCCAAGAATGAATCATTTGATCCTTCCTAGTTTAACTTGACGCTTCAAGTTAATCAAAAAAAAGGACTAGCAATTTGTCAAAGTGCATCATATGATACCTTCAAAAAAATTGAGCATTTTGTTCGAAATGCTGGTGCAGTCACTTGCACAGATTTTGCAATTGAAAGGAAATCTGCTTTTGAAACATTTTTTAATTGCAATTGTTGAATAAATGCCTGGACTTCCTTTTGGATTATAGCACGTATACAGTTAGTCCAGAAAAAAAAATCAACCAGCAAATTTCCTGGATTTATCTGTAACATTTAAACAACACAAAAAAAAACTGATTCTAGACTCTTGTGAAATGTCAGTTCGATAGCTTTCAGATTGGTGTTCATACACGTTGACCTGTTACATTGGAAAATTTTTTTTTTCAATTACGGCGTAATAGTGAGAAATTGTCATTCAAACTTTCATAGCTCAGAAAACTGGATTTTGTCTGAAACAAATGTGACTTCATGCAGGTTCAATTCCTATGTCAGTATTTGCATTTTGATTTCTGCATAGAAAATGACATCATTTTGGCCATTTCAAATCAAAAGTAAAAATGTTCCAGATTAGTGTGGATTACTTCATTGCTAATTTTTCCAGAACAATAAAAAAATACATTCCCTTTAAAATTCGTCATTAAATTCAAAATTTCGGAAGCATTAACAAATCAGATATTGAAAATTTGAAGATGATCATTCAACTGCTTCCAAAACTCAAAAATGTAAGAAAAATCACTGATGAACAATTTGGTTCAAAACGGTCCGCTTTATCTTTCTTGAATGAAATCAATGGGAATTGCATAATAATTAAAATTCGCATTTCTGAACCTTTTTTGTTTTGGATTGAACTATCAAAATTCAGTATTACTCTATATGAAAATAAAAATGCATGTACTGTACATCATTCAAAAATCCTGAAGTGGAAATTTCTTCGATAATTGTTAAACTAAACTGCTTCAAATATCTGCAGTAACTACTATATATGCTGAGGATTTAAAAAATTATTCGGACGCAACTGAAAAAATTTAAATAGTGTCTAAAATCCGTTCTTATATTTGCTTGAGAGCTCTGAAATGATCAAAGGGGAAACTTATTTTTTCTAGTACATAGGCACTTAGCAACAATTTTGCAAAGTGTTATGCAATTCAGAGTAAACACTAAATCACCCTATTCTGACTAAGCTTTCTGCTTATAAATACACTCTGCTATTTCTATGCCAAAAAATGCGTTATTATTTCGGTTGTGATCAATGTTTGCATTGATTGATGACGTTATTGGAGAAGCTTTGCATCTTCTGCGGAAAACTTGCACAAGGCTGCAGTCTGAAGGTTTTTCTATTTAATAGGGATGGAATGACGTGGGTTTTCATGGATCAACAGCCATCAGAACGCCAAACATTGACGATTTGGCTTATTCCGGAATCATGCTCAACAACTACTACGTCAATCCCATTTGCACACCTTCTAGAAGCTCGCTTTTGACGGGAAAATACCCTATTCACACAGGTGCTTCCGGGAGTTCAATATAATTCCTAGTGGGTTCTTTCTCACAACAAAGTTCTGGAGCATTATCAACTGCAAATTTCCCCAACTGTATCAAAGTAATGTAACTGACTGGAGAAAAGAAAATGCATAGACAGGAGATTGTATGGTAGTGCTTGAAATAGTGAGAATATTTGGCAATCTAAAATCAGTTGGCCAATGTGATTTTACAGAGAGTATAGATTCTTAATTTGATAGGGAAGGTCTCCTATAGACCTACTCTTTAGTCTATACAAGTGTTCCCAAACATTTTTGGGCCCACCAACTGGCAAAATTTCATAAATTTGTGTTTACAAAGTTTCTGCTGTTTTGCAAAAAATTAAGAACCAATGAAGCAGCTATAGTGGAATATCTTCAAAAATTAGAAAGGTGGACTTGGAGAAAAGTCTCTCAAGAGGAAAAAATTTCAATGATTTATTTCAGCAGGTGAAAATCTTCTCAAGTGTTGGGAAAATTTCCAAGTGTTATAAAATCCAAAATTTCAGAAAGAAAAAAAAAAACAGGCTTCATTGCTACTTTTGATAAATTTACTATGCTGCAGACCAGCACCAGTCCCTGGACCATGGGATTAGGAACACTGGTCTATATTTAAAAACATTTTGAAAATTTGGAAACATTGAAGCTTGATCAGAAATAGAACCATGGGACTCAAAAAATGAGAGAATCAAAATGCAACAATTGAAAAGTATACCTGTACAGTATTACTGTAATTGTTTTCCTGTCAATCAACATGTTGGTCAAATTAGGACGCATTCAACAGTCACGTTATGGTATAATATTTTTAGAAACTGAGCACAACATTAAATTAGTTTTGAATTTCCATTTTGGAGATAGAGATGGACTCTCTACAATGGTTATGTTTTTTTTTTCAATGTCCAATGGGATTTTCTCCAAATGCTAAAGGGGTTTTCTGCAACAAAATTCTCCCAACAATAATTTTTTCCTGGTCCCTTGAATTTTGCTGCAGAAAATCCGCCTGTATTAAAAACTAGTCTGCGTTTTCCTCATCAACCCTGCTTTGCTTTACTTGAACTAAATCAGGATTTTTGACACAATGTTTGTTCATATCTCAAAAATTACTTCAGGAATGGAGCACTCCGTCATCCTAGAAACTGAGCCTTGGGGACTAGGACTTGATGAAATACTGCTTCCAGAGTACTTAGCCCCTCTGGGCTACACACGTCATATCGTGGGCAAATGGCACCTTGGGTTTTTTCAAAAAGAGTACACGCCCACGTACCGGGGATTTCAGACCCACTTTGGCTACTGGTCTGGGAAGCATGACTACTGGTCACATTTCTCTGAAAAATACATCGTGAGTTCCGCAAATCCCATTTCACACTGCTCATCATATACTTCCTTGCAAAAACAGGATTTAGACAATGTTGACATCATCTGGACTGAATGGAACCTGAATGGTGAAAATTCATTGGAACAATTCGTACGATGTACAGTGCTATGCTTCACAACTCAGATGATGCAGAGTATCTTGAATAACATATTCTTCAGCTCAAAATGTATTCTTAGTACAGTACACCCGTATATCTTCAATTGTGCACGTTTATATTGCAGTCAAACAATTTTTTCATGACTGGTCTCGACATGCGGCTGAACATGGAACCAGCTCACAATACGACCGGACGTTACACCACTGATCTTTTGACAGAGGCAGCTACTTTGATCATTCAACATCACAAGGTGGACGAATCCCCGTTGTTCTTGTACTTGTCACACTTGGCTGTTCATTCAGCAAACAAGGAGCAACCCCTGCAAGCTCCCAAAGAAGTTGTGGACCAATTTTCTCACATAAAAGATGAAAAACGTCGAACATACGCTGGTAAATCCAACAAATTCATCATCAAGAACCATTCAGTCACATTCAAGATCAGAATTTTCAGATTGTGCATCTGGAGAATATATTGTCAAACATTCCTCAAAAATGTTTGTTTACACTGGAACTGGGAAGTTTTTTGTAACAAGATTCTTTCAACATGAACTCTATGGGCTTTCTGCCAAAACGTGCGAAACAGTTCGTTATACTGAAAAATATATTGTACGGTGTTTGTTGTTACAAGATTCTTTTGTATCATGATGCAGCCATGGTTGCAAAATTGGACGAATCAGTTGGAAGGGTTGTAGAGGCCTTGGCGCAAAAGAACATGCTCAACAACACGATCCTGATTTTTTCAACGGACAATGGCGGAGCAGCTGCGGGTTTCAACTACAACGCTGGGTCCAACTGGCCTTTACGTGGGGTACATCAGACGTGAATTTTAATTTCTGTGAATCCATCAGAAATGTCACCAGAAAATACACTATGTTCCAGGTTAAGAATACGCGCTGGGAAGGAGGTGTAAAAGGGGTAGGCTTCATTTGGAGCCCGCTGCTCAAAGTGCATGGCGTCAGATCCGACAAAATGATGCACATAGTTGACTGGCTGCCAACCTTACTTTCTGCCGCAGGTCAGGTTTATTTTTAATTTTTAAATGAATTGTTGTTGGGCCAATTTGTCAAACTATAGTTTTTGATTGCAGGCGTCAAACGGTCTGACCTTCCGCCAGATTTGGACGGTATCAGTATGTGGGAATCTTTCTTAGAAGAGCCCAATTCTGACCATTCGCCACGATCAGAAATGCTCATCTCACACGATCCGCTTTATGGAGTTTCCGTATACAGATACGGTTATTGGAAAATCTTGAATGGTGAGTCTTTGCGTCAGTAACGTTTTCTGTGAATTGCATAAATTTCTCCAGTTATCTGTGAAAGTTCACGGAATAACACGATTAAAATTTTGTGCAACAATTGACAAAATACCTGAATACCTGCATCACTGAAATTAAATTAACGCAGGTCATGGAATTGGGACATTGGCAGTTGAATTTAATTTTGATGCTTTACAAAAATCCAAAACTATTGAGAAATCAAATATGCTCCTGTCAATTAATCTTGTCTTCAATAGCCCGCAAACAAGATTCAAGTTTCCTCAAAATGCTTCTGATAAATGAATCACAAACTCAACAAAGACATGATTAACTTTTTTGGGACATTAGCTAGGTAAAATTTATGCCTCCTAAGGAAATTTCGATTGTTTTTGAGAAGAATAAGAATTTTATTTTGTATCATACCTATTTTTCACATCATTCACGCTCTTTTGATAAATCATAAACCCCTTCCAACCGCCAACCCCGTTAAACCGCCACAAACAAATGATAGGAGGCTTACAGATGTTTGACTATAAAAACAATCCCTTATCTGAACCTGGCGTACGGTATTACTGAAATTATGAGCTTCCGAACAGGAACAAGTCGATCAAGAGAACCTCATTGTTATGACGCTTGGTTGTAAATCTTGCTCTTCTCATGTGCACTCCATCTTTTGGGGGATAAAATACCCTATTCTTCCCACAAAATGAATACATTGGTCTGTTTAATGCGCAACATTCTATAATGCATCAGGAACAACCTACGATGGATGGTGGGATGGGTGGTATGGACCAGCTGAACAAGGAACATCTCAAGACACGAGTGCAGTTGAAAACGAAATCCGCATCAACAACGTATGGATATCCAAATCCAAGACCAACGAAGTCAGAGATGCTGCGGCAGACGGGTCCCCAAGAATCATCTCTCAGGTGGAAGAAGCCTTACAGGGAGCTGGCTTATGGAGCTACAGCTACAGCGACTCGATCCCCTTTAAAATAGATTGTGGACAAAAAGTGCTTCCACGCATGGGGACTCCTTGCAATCCCTTGCATGGACGCCCGTGCCTGTTCCACATCAAAGAAGATCCATGCGAATACCACAATTTGGCGGATTTTTACCCCAACATCGTGGATAGTTTGTGGAAACGAATGATGACGATTGCAGCCACGGCAGTTCCAGCAAGGAACCAGCCACACGATCCTGAAGCAAACCCGGCAAAGCGTTGTTATTTATGGTCCACGTGGCGATCTCCAGAGGTAGCTTTTTCATGACCACCAAACAGTGACGCAATATTTCCTTGCTGAAGCTACCGCAGAATTTTTTTTTTTTCATGTGCCGCGGCTGCAGTCATGGCGAGTCAATGACATACTATACTAACTTTAGTAGACGCTGTCTTAAGCCGCATTTACTGCTTGAACTAGACAAGCTTAGAGAAAACTTTGACAGCTAGCCTAACCCCATACCTTTCTTCAACTACAGTACATGGAATTTGACGTACTTATGTGCAAAAGCAGGTCGGGGGAAGCTTCAGCAAGGAAGAATCATTAGAGTAGGATTCAAAGTACTGTACAGTGGTTCTGTTTTGACAAACAGGTGACAATTGAGGAAAACCCAGGAGATGAAGTCACGAATGTCCAATGCCCGAATTGCCAACGGATGTCACTCGCATCTTATGGCTTCAGGCCACATCACAATTCCACGATTCAACGAAAAGTCCCTCAAGATTAATTGAGGAAAACCCAGGAGATGAAGTCACGAACGTCCAATGCCCGAATTGCCAACGGATGTCACTCGCATCTTATGGATTCAGGCCACATCACAATTCCACGATTCAACGAAAAGTCCCTCAAGATTAATGTCATGAAGTCGCTTCAACAAGATTTCTGTGCAAAACAAATCTATTCAAATTGCTAAGGATGATATTCTTTCAACATTCCTGGATATTGTGGCCATGGAACCTCTTTAAAAGATGTACTGTTCAGCAGTTGCATTGAAATCCTGTCAATCCACAGCAAATCCTGAGAAGATCAAGCAACTTATTCCAGTGGAAAAATGCAATTGATACTTCAAGTCAAATTTTTGGCAGCCTTTTGGCTCTTATTTTCTTGATATATCAAAGAGAAAAGCAATAAAAGAAGTAACTTATTGTGTTTTGAAAGGAACTGATGTACTAATTGGGCAAATAAACCCCTGCCTTCAAGTTCAGTATGCTGTAAGTGTAAACTCAATTAAGAAATGATTTCTAAGAGCCAGAATATCACCATTTACATTTTCCTGCAATTCTTTCACATTTCCCGCAAAAAATGCTTGTTTCCCTAACTAGAAACCTCCCTAAATGGAAACCTCCTCAAGTAGAATTTTTTTTCATGGTCCCTTGAAATTTAACTTGGAGAGGTTCAAACTGGTGTTGCTTGTGCAGGATTACAGGACTGTTACAGAAAATGTTATTGAAATATTGCACTGATGTTCCTCAAGACAAAGACCAGCGTCTGCCCGTCGTCAGCTCCGACCATCAGCAGCTGTGCTTCACAAAACCCCGGAACTGCAGCAGCCAAGTCCAGAAACAGCAACCCCTGATGTTCACCCACCTCTTCATCAGGAAGCCGAAATTGCTTCCGAGAGCACCTCATCATCAGCAGAGCCGCCGCCCTCGTCCTCAATAAAGGCCAGGCTCGGCCCAACAAAGTCCCTCCGAAGGCCGAAAAGCGCCGCCACTCTCAGCAGTGGCCCGCCTCCATCAAGGGCGAAAAACGCCGCCGCTGCTGCTGCTGCCAGTCCCACCAAATCCTCTGCATTGCCACCACCACAACCACCAACAAGAACGTCTCCTACACTGTCAACAAATACTGGAGGAGGAGGAGGAGGTATTCGGGAAAGGCCGATCACTGCTGACTCCGCATTGCGTTTGAAGAATGTGGGTGAGTAAGAGCCGAAGCAAGAGCAGGTGTCAATTAGGCGACAGAATCAGCCGATCGCGTGGCAATTCGCCAAGTTGCCTGCCTATGACGGGGCCAAAAGTCCATATGGCCTTTCAGCTCAACAACTGGAACAGCGCAACCAGTGAGTTGATCATCGTATTTATCCCAATAAAATAAACTGAATGAGTAATTCACAATGATGTTGCACATGTACAAATGTTGATTCATATACTGTACGTTCTGAGACTTTTTGAAATATAGATCCAGTGGAGTTCAAACAATTTCAAAAATCATTTTTCTGCTCGCCCATCATTTGGTAACACTTCAGTGCTGATCACCAGCATACTCTCCGCGGATTTCAATGCTTTTTTTAAATGATAAATTCAACGATCGAAACAGTGCCAAAAATTGAGTTCCTTATTTAGTTGATTATGCTGCTCTTCGACAGAGTAAATTGAATGAGGTTGTACCCGTCCCCAAAATCAATCCATTTCAGGTCGTTTTCTGCTGTTGGGAACAGTAAGAAGTCATAGGGTGCCCAATCAACCAACAGAACTCAACTTTTGTCTCTGTTTTGAGTTTTGGATTTATTGCATGCATTGAATTATTGCATTGAATTGGATTTATTGCATGGATTTAATATGCATTGAATTGGCGGGGAGTATGTTGATCAGCACAGAAGTGTTTCCAAATGATGAGGCTATGCAAGTACATTTTTTTTATTGTTGAAACTTCATTGGATCTATTCCAAAAAGTCTCAAACCTTATGATCTACAGTGAGACCCCAAGATATACAGATGAAATTGGTGCATCAAGAGTGTCCTGAAATGTTGCAATGTCTGTAAGTCAAGTCTCATATTCCACTTGGACTTCAGTGCTAATCTATTTGATATGTTCTCGTTTTTGTCAAAAATTAGAAATAAGTCCTCAAAAAATTAAACATTTTTTCCCTCTACTTCATGTTGTGGAAAACAAGAGTGCAGAACAAAACCACAAAGAATCTATCTTTTGGTATCAAAAGAGAATCAAAAACAAAGAAAAAGAATAATTCTTGCTAGAATATGCACAGATGATAGTAAAAACTCTGAAAAAAGAAGCGCAAAATCAGCTTTCTTTTGATCATGAATTAGAGTGCATTCATCATGAATTTTTTTTTATATAAACAGCTTGATTTGTTCAAAAATATGAAAATTAGAAGATAAATGTTTTGATTTTTTGGGAAAATTTCAGAATATATAGTGTTCCTAACTTGGGCCAATGTCTGGATGTTGGGCCTGATTTTTTTGGTTTTCAAGTGTCCTTAAGTCAAATTGTCCATATGTCAGGGTGTCTGCATATCAAGATCTCACTGTACAGTATATAGTGCTTGAACTGCATTTTTGAGTACAGTACCACATTCTTTTGTGTACCATGTGCACCTTCATTTTTGAGCTGTGAATAGACATGTCCATTGGGTCATTGAATCATTCATCACAAGTACTGTGCAGTGGACCCTCAGTTAACAATATATTTGTTTAACAAACTTATGTCCACAAAGAAAAATCTCTCAGTTAACAAACTAAATTTCAGCAGACATATACTCATGTTCCCATGCAAAAATTACAAATTTGGTTGTGACACTGAACTTTAGGGTAGAATTTACAGATGGACTCTCTCTCCCTCTCTAAAACGAAATGCAGAGGACCAGAAAAAAATCCGTTGTACAGAGAATTTCATTGTAGAGAACCCCTATAACACAGGGAGAGTCCCCTATTCATGAGACCAAAAAAAAATTCGTTGTGAAAAATATTGTTGTAGAAGAAGTCCACCTGGATTTACAGTTCCAATGGACAAATCAAGCAGAAAAATCTGTAGGCCGACTGAAGGTGTACACCAATTTTTTTACATTTGTTTGACATCAATATAGGTGATGAGTAAATGAGTTATAGGGTATCCCATCGATGTTCCAAAAGGGCTTGAACATAATCACGATTGAACCAATGATACCCACCTGTAATAATTAACAAAGGCTCTTTCAGACAGTTATTTTCTGATTTTTTCCACCGTTCTTGAATAATAAAATAAAACGAACAAACGCAGGTTCAAACTGGAACAAGCAGAACAGCGTCGACGTGCCAAAGAAGCAAAAACGCACCAGGAGCTGGAACGTCGGCAATTGCGAGATGCGAATTTTCAGCACTGGCTGCACCAGAAAAGCCAACAGCGTTTGATGCACAAGCACCGCGATGGTTCATCATCATCCTGCGCCTCACCCTCCATCAGCAACCCTGGCAACCCGCCGCTTCATCATCCCCGCAACGGACCTTTGAGACCCACAGCAGCAAGCCTGAATGGCACCATCAAGGATCCCCTTGTAGCCAAGGAGAGCTTCCAGGTATGAAAGGAAATTTCCCTCGATTTATTCGGAAATTCCGTTTTCAAAGTAAAATAAAAAATAAAAAAAGGTTCAAATATTTTAAACCATAAACGAGCTTATCTTCATTATTCCACTATAGTATTAGTATTATTAAAGTAGAATAATAATTATTGAATTGAATTTTAAAGGAGGAATTCATCACAAGATCATTTTCTACCCAAACAGTAACAAAATTTGTGTAATTTTTCGCCATGTTCGTTAAAAAAATAAAATAAAAATGGAAATAAAATTATGTGTATGACTTTCTTGGGTTTCTGTATACTACAGTGAGACCTCAAAATGCATATGTAATTGATGCATCAAGAGTGTCCTGATGTTGGAATGTGCCTAAGTTGAGTTTCATTTTCCCTTAGACTTCAATGCTAACATATTATTGTCAAAAATTAGAAATAAGTCCTCAAAATTTTTAATAAAATGTGTTTCCCTCAACTTTGAGTTGTGCAAAGCCACAAAGAATCTGATCTTATGGTATCAAAAAGAGATCAAAAAGCAAAGAAAAAGACTGAGTCTTGCTAGAATATGCACAGATGATAGAAAAAAAACTCTGAAAAAAGAAGCACAAAATCAGATTGCTTTTGATTATGAATTGGAGTGGATTTATTATGAAATATTGTGGATAAGTTAAAAAAAATTGCATGAAATAGTATAAATGGGGATATTCTGGGCCTAAACTTGCTACTTAATAAGTTTACAGCTTGATGAACTTAGACACAGGGGTTCATTTGCTTAATTAGTCTTTCACTTCCTTTCAATATGCATAAAATCATTGGTTTGGTTGATTTCCTCTTTCATATTTTGAGAAAATAGTAACCAAAAGGCCTCAGAAAATTTGACTTACAGAGGTTTGGGAGAAAACTGCCTTGAGTTAGAGATGTTTTTAATGCATTGTTTCTAAAGGAATTCAGACATATGGACTTGAAAAACATTTAGTGGGGGAGGTTCAATAACTTTCAGAGGCTCAATTGTAGCTTTGGTTTCTTGAAGAAATACTAACATTCAGAAAAATGGAATTTCTAAATTCTTATAGAAATCTTGATGGAAAAGCGTCCATATCTTGAGTCACTGTCTGGATATCAGGGGTTGATTTTTTTCACAATTTGCAGTGTCCAGAAGTCGAATTGTATACTTATGTTGGGGTGTCCGCATTTTGGGGTCTCACTAGTCTTGCAGGGTTTGATTTATTCGCGAAAATTCGTTGCACTCATTATTGTCGTTTCTATATACAGTACTGTAATATTGTATATTCACCCCCAAAGGCGTGGATGGAACGTAAGAGAGAAGAGGACAAGGCGGAACGGCGCAAACGCGAGTTGCTCGCCGACAACGCCAACAAACACTGGCAGCAACGCAGTCGGGAAGAATGCGAGCAAGCATTCCAACAATGGATGAAGCGCAAAAACTCGNTATTCACCCCCAAAGGCGTGGATGGAACGTAAGAAAGAAGAGGACAAGGCGGAACGGCGCAAACGCGAGTTGCTCGCCGACAACGCCAACAAACACTGGCAGCAACGCAGTCGGGAAGAATGCGAGCAAGCATTCCAACAATGGATGAAGCGCAAAAACTCGGAACGCCGGGCGGAACAAGAAGCCGCCGGATACCACATGTACCGAAGCATGTCCCTGGATCGGCTGCTCAAACACGCGCAGACTCTCAAATCCGCTTACATGGCTTACTTTGGCTCGAATTATTGATGGCATTTCAAATAGGCTTTTTTGATGCTTGGGCTGACATATGATGACACTCATTGATTTTCTCCTTCAAAGCAATTATACAGTTGAACCTGGATAACCCAAACCTTTTAAGTCGAATTATTTTTCCGGTCCTGTCTGAATCCCAATCCATTTGAAACCTCCCTAAGTCAAAGGCTTTTCCCCTCAAACCTCCATAAGTGGAATTTTTTGTGGCCTGTTTGCTTTTATTTTCTTGACACAAGAAAGAAAAAAAAAAGCATTATAGAAGAGGAATTGATTTGTTTTAAAAGGAGGTGAGAGACTTAATTGGGCAAATGAACCCTGCCTCCAAGTTCAGGATGCTTTCAACTCATTTGAGAGGTAATTTCAGCCTCCAAATATCATAATTTACCATTTTGAGCAATTTTTCTGTTTCCCAGGAGAAAGAGCTTTGTATTTTAGCTAAATTCAAAACCTCCTTAAGTCAATTTTTTGCTGGTCCCTTGAAGTTTGACTTGGAGAGGTTCAACTGTAATATTGAAATGAAAGCAAGATGATGAAAAATTAGCCATTTAATTATAGCACCAAAAAATGAATTCTATAAATTCCCAAAAGCCCATGCTGTGACTCCAATTTTACATGCATTGAGCACACACAGTTTCTCAAATTATATATTTCATTTTATGTATTTATCCTTAGAGTTCATGTATTTCCTAATCAGTTGGAAATCATGCACATCATGTGGGAGTAAGCCCAGACCCATTTGTAAACCCATTCAGTAAGGTGTTAAAATTGTCTTCCATTCTGATGCCTCAATAAATGTTTTCACAAATGGGTATGGGCTGACTCCATTTCTCCTGAGATGCCTGGCCTGATGGTGAGGTTCCATTATACCATTATTGAACACAGGGTATAAATGACAATAACTCCCGGATGTCCCATGTTGAAAACCTCGATGTTGAAAAATCGCTCCTCTGGCGGTATGCTGACAATGTTTCTCCATATGCAAGGGTTGTTTTATAAGTTTTTGAGACTTTTTGACAAAGATCCAACAGAGTTTCAAGATTTTAAAAGAAAATTTCTACTCACGTTCGTAGCCCCATCATTTGATTACACTTGAGTGCTGTTCAACTTACTCCCCACAAATTTTAATGATTTTTTTTCATTCAATAAGTCCAAGAATCAAAACAGTGCCAAAAATCAAGTTATGTTAATTTTTTCGACGCCCTGTGATTTTGGCATTTTTCGAAGATAAAGAACGATCTGTAAGGGTTTGATCTTGAGGACAGGGACAGCCTCATTTTCTCTGTCTATGAAGAACAGCTCCATCAACTAAAAGGAACTCGATTTTTGTCCCTGTTTTGATTTTTGAACTTATTGCATGGAAAAAATCATTAAAATTCGTGGAGAGTAAGTTGAACAGCGCTCAAGGGTTAACAAATGATGGGGATGTACGCGAGTAACAGTTTCCTCAGAATTTTTGCAACTCCGTTGCATCTGTGTCAAAAAGCCTCAAAATTTATGAAACAACCCTCGTATGTATGCGATGAAATCACTTCGAAATTGTGGTGCATCAATGAGTGCAACAGTGACGAATATCTCTCGATAAAAATGAATTACGGTATGTCCCAAAATGTGCGAACCGTGGATTAGTGTATGGTTTTATACATGCGCTCCGGAAATTTTTCACAAATTCTGGAGAATCTGTAATAAAATACTGTAGCATCAAGTATTGGAGCTGGAATTCATGTGCGACTGTATATATGCGATAGACCCATAGAATAACGAGGATATTTCAGCAAATTTCGAGCACTTTTTACTTGGAGGCTATTTGTGACAGTTACGTGACCTTAAAAATATTGTATCGTTTTGGTATAAGCGGAGATTTATTATATACGGTAGGCATTTATTACT